>JAPMLY010000241.1:0-40000 GCA_026401115.1 Tetraselmis chui | reverse complement strand
CGGTGGCGACCCCGCTGGCGGATAGTTACGTCGTTCATGCATATGTTACGGTCAATGGACAAACTATTACGCCTACTCATATAGGAAACGTCAAGTACATTAAGCCGTCGCTTGAGCTCTTGCAATTTGGATTTGTTGCGTTTTGGCAAGCCTTTCGTAGTGCGGTTTGGGAAAAAACTTTACGACATGCATCACGACGACGATTTACATAAGGACTTCCTCTTCACGCCTTCTTCTGCTCTTGCTGAATATGGTTCAGTTTGGAAGCAATGTGTTAGTTTCTTAACGAGTTGGTTGGTGAAAAGCCGACTGATTTACGCATGCGGATTTCGTCCCCTACGACGAACTTCGACGGACTCCCCGTTTCCCTTACCAAGAACCAAAGCAAGGCAGTTGTTTAGGCATCTCGACAGGACGGAACTAACCCACTTTTTTGGAACTTGCTGGAGTTACAGCCGAAACACTTTTTGATATTGGGAATAGACGCCGGCGCCTACAACGCGGTCATTTGGTTGATGTCGTAATTTGGTGCTCTTGCGTTACACTGATGGTTTGAATGCCAAGATTAGAGGACAAGTCCCACAAATCAATGATAGTGGAAATGATTTACAACATGTACCGCTAACGCGTTGTGCGACTGTTGTCTACGGGCCTTCTTGCAATTGCGATCTAGGACTTAGAATACCAAGTTTACGAGGGTATCCCTAATCCTATGTACTCCTAGGGACTAATTCAATAAAAAACGTGTAGGGGAGTGTGTTAGCACTAGCATCCCGTTGCCTAATGCTTATGTACACCAAGGTAGCTATTTGTCATCCTAGTACTTAGTATATGCTATTAGCAGTACTCTATTCCCTATTAGCGGCGGTCAGCCGGCCTTGCCGGTGCCTTCGCCGGCCGCCATCGCTCTCCTTCTCACTTCTCTAGTCACCACAGCCGGCCCCCTTGTGGGGCCGGCACGACCTACGTGTAACTATCCGTTCCCGATTCTGACAAGTTATGGGCCCTCCACTAAGTTACACTAGATAAGAGCGTGTGTAAAGCGCTCGGCGCCACGCTAGTTCCACATACTCCCACGTAAAAAAGAGTAGAGCGTGTGTAAAGTTCTCGGTGCCACGCTAGTAATTCATCGTCCAACCGACACCACGCTTCGCCTTCGAGGTGGTTGTCCGCGAATGTCCTACCATCTCCCACGTAAAAAGGAGAAGAGCGTGTGTAAAGCGCCCGTGGCCACGCTCGCCCCTCCATGCTTTTAGTCTCACCTAGCCTTCAGCCTACCGATGCTCTCGACCGGATTTGGCTGTTTAAAACCGACCCGCGAAAATTCGGCATGTGCGTACTATAATTAGTACTTTTTATTGTTTTTTTCCCGAGGCAACGCCGCAACGCTCACCTATCTTAGCAAGGAGCTTAACTTCCCCACGGCGAAAGCGGGGAGTCGACACGAGCAGCGCCCGTCTATGCTTTTGCGTGCCTATTCGCTCCTAACAGCCTAGTTGGCTTTGCTTTTTCCTTGCCGGTCGCTCTCATGCGTCGGCTAACTTGTCCGTGGACAGTTTTTCCGATACATGTCACACTAGTACATTATGCAGTACATTTGGAATCGCTTCTTATCGGCATCTCGCCGGTACCGGCACGTTCCTGTGAGCGCATGTCGCTACACCTACCCGGCATGAGACACACGCTACAAGCACTACTACACCTTCGACCAAGATGGCACCTTCCTCAACGCAAGCTAAGATGACGTCAAGACCTCGGCTACCTTGTGGGGGGGTGTTAGCACTAGCATCCCGTTACCTAGTGCTAATGTACAAGGTAGATATTTGTCATTCTAGTACTTAGTGTTAGGCTATTAGCGGTACTCTATTCCCTATTAGTGGCGGTCGGCCGGCCATGCCGGTGTCTTCGCCGGCCGCTATCTCTCTCTTTCTCACTTCTAGAGTCACCACACCCGGCCCCATTATGGGGCCGGCACGACCTATGTGTAACTATCCGTTCCCGATTCCGACACAGTGTAATCAACCACCGGCTTGCCGGGGGCAGGAAGACACTACATTACATGCTACTGAGCGGTAAAGTCCCGTTTTGTTATCCACCCACCGCGGAAAATAAGCAACCTACAGTTAGTTCTCTCGCTTACTCCGATCTCATGGCTAAGGGATTGGCATACTAGTCCCTCTCTCTTCCCGCACCCACTATTGGCACTCCTCCTAGAAAGAACGGTTAAGGCAGTCAAAAATGTCCCACCGTTGGCATTTTCCACCGGGGCTTAGGTCGAGGCGCTTGTGCTTATTCGAGTCTGCCACCGGCGGAGTGGGTAGGTGTTGGGGGTTGAGTGGGTCTGGGTCTGGCTTGGGGGGTGGGATCTCTCCTTCCTCTGTCGCTGGTTTTGGGACGCGGTAGATTTGCGGGAACCATGGGTTTATCGGGTCTGGCATCATATGAATGGTAACTCTTTTCAGGGTATCTGTTGTGGTGATGAGAAATGGAAGAGGGGAGGCGAGGCTGTAAACTACCTTGCGGGTGTTGGTAAAAGTAGAGCTCGCCGAGCCCATAGATATAGCTCCGGCTCCGTCCGGGCCGTCGGTAGTGAGCCTTGCTTCAACTTGGTGGGAAGTGACGTTTATTCCGGCCGCTGTGAGGGAGATGAGGAGGGCTTGTAGGGTGGTCCTACCGCGTGCATTGTCGAGGTTGTAATTCAGGGAGTCGATGACAACGACGGCCATCATGTTTGCCGGGGGACGGATAAAGTTGGTGAAGTCGGATTTCTCGACCTTACTACAGTCGGAGTTGTACGCCTTATCCAAGTACCGCCCCAAAAGTCGGTTCCCGATTGGAACATATTGTGTATATGAATTCCGCGCATCGTGCATACACTGCGACCACCTAACAGGTTATGGGCCCTCCGCGTTTACTGCGAGGCTGCCGGCCGGAGTTCATCGGATGATGTCCATTAAGGAGGAGTGTTAATATCCCTCCGTGGGGCTCCTAATGGACACATCTATACACTGGACTCCGGGGGAGTCTTGGCCCTCCACACATAGGTGGTCGCAGTGTATGCACGATGCGCGGAATTCATATACACAATATGTTCCAATCGGGCGGAACCGACTTTTGGGGCGGTACTTGGATAAGGCGTACAACTCCATTCCGGGAGGCGTGGCTTTTAACCCCCCTCATGGCATTTCTAACAGAGGCCCCAATGATAGAATAGTCGGCTGACTGTTGGTATGTAGTCCGTTTTCTACTATTGAGGGGGGCGAGGCCTCCCACATTGAAATTCACAAACCAATCCCCCATGGGTAAGGCTAGTAGAGTGTCCTCGAGCGCGTCGATAAGGAATGTGCGCAATGCGCCGAAACTAGTTCGAGTCCGGCGACGGGGCTGGGGCGGTTCGGTATTTTAGACGTCGCGAAGCTCGAGCGCCCGCATAAGGGTATCGTGGGGTGATAGACCACTGGACTGGGAGGGATATATTCCTTCCATGCCTCGATTGTTGCTGCGTAGAGTGTGTTTTCGACGTCTGGGAGTTGCGCTTGGTCGTCGTCCCATAGGTAGGCGAGGGCGGAGTGCTGAAGGTCCTTAGCTTGGTAGTTGTTGAGGTAGTTTGGGTTGGAGTTCATGGCCCGATATTCAGATTAGATATCGATTTGATAAGCGCCCGGCGCCACGCTCGCCCCACCCAGCTTCTAGTCTTACCTAGCCTTCAGCCTACCGATGCTCTCGACCGGATTCGTTAAGACCGACCCGCGAAAATTTGGCCCGTGCGTACTTTAATTAGTACTGTTATTGTTTTTTTCCCGAGGCAACGCCGCAACGCTCACCTATCTTAGCGAGGAACTTAACTTTCCTACGGCGAAAGTGGGGAGTTAACACGAGCAACGCCCGTCTATGTTTGTGCATGCCTACACGCTGCTAACGGCCTTGTTGGTTGTGCTTTTCCTCGCCGGTCGCTCTCATGCGTCGGCTAATTCGCCCGGGGACAGTTTTTCCCGCTACATGTCAGACTAGTACATTACGCAGTACATTTGGAATCGCTTCTTATCGGTAACTCGCCGGTAGCGGCACGGTCCCGTGAGCGCATGTCGCTACACCTACCCGGCATGAGACACACGCTACAAGCACTACACCTTCGACCAAGATGGCACCTTCCTCGACGCAAGCTAGGACGACGTCAAAACCTCGGCTACCTTGTGGGGGGGTGTTAGCACTAGCATCCCGTTGCCTAGTGCTAATGTACAAGGTAGATATTTGTCATTCTAGTACTTAGTGTTAGGCTATTAGCGGTACTCTATTCCCTATTAGTGGCGGTCGGCCGGCCATGCCGGTGCCTTCGCCGGCCGCCATCTCACTCCTCTCACTTCTCTAGTCGCCACACCCGGCCCCCTTGCGGGGCCGGCACGACCTATGTGTAACTATCCGTTCCCGATTCCGACTACCTGTTAGAGTTGGGAACGGATAGTTACACGGAGGTCGTGCCGGCCCCACAAGGGGGCCGGCTGCGGTGACTAGAGAAGTGAGAGCAGCGAGATGGCGGCCGGCGAAGGCACTAATAGGGAATAGAGTACCGCTAATAGCATAACACTAAGTACTAGGATGACAAATAGCTACCTTGTACATAAGCACTAGGCAACGAGATGCTAGTGCTAACAATGGTGGCCGGCTTTCTCGACGTCGTTAAAGGGGGGGGGGGGGCTGGACGGAGGTCTCGCAGGGGGAGCCTTCGTGGTCGGTGAGGACGATGTTGTGATCGTAAGAGCGGTTTTGTCGGTGGAGGAGGTCCTTAGCCACCACGCGGCGGGTGAGGCGGATAAGCACCGTGCCGGTAGTGAGGGTTGGGGGGGGGGGGGGGGGGGGGGGGGGGGGGGGGGGGGGGGGGGGGGGGGGGGGGGGGGGGGGGGGGGTTGCGACGGGCTTCATGAGTCTTGGGGGCGAGGGGGCTGGGCTTGCAACATATGTGGATGTTTTTGGGTAGTAGCTTGACCCCCCATCGTCGGCCGGCCTCCTCGATAATCTGAAATTGTTTACAACATGTGCCGGCAAACTGGACCGACTGCTGTCTCTCGGGCCTGTATACCAAACCATACAAGACTTATAAGCAAGTTTAGCCCGGGTCTCTTCGACCAGGTACACATATCGACACACCCAGCTGCACTTGTGTCGACGTTCCTCGGGAGTTAAAAAAATGTAAGCAACCGCAGTAATTGCCACAGTCCCCCCGCCTAAGCAGTAACAGCGTAATAATTTTGTAATCAAGGAAAACAGATCTAAAAACAAATCCACTTGTCGAGAAATGCAAAACTAAACTGCAGCTCGACCTTCACGATGCACGGCCCGGTCTCACCGAACCGCGGTGCCGGCCGGCCTAGGCCGGTCGGCGTTCGGGAGGGACGACGGGCGAGCCTAATCTAGCTCCCGCGTGACTTCGGTCTTGCCGAAGGTAGGAGGGGAAAGGCTGGCACAAAACCCCTCCTCGCGCGGTCGCTCGTCGATCCCGCCGCCCCATCCCGTAAACCCCGCCCCAAGGTCTTGCCGCGTCCACCGACGCGACGGTCCTCCTTGTCGACGTCCCATGTCACCTCAAGGGCATGTGGGGGGGACCGAGACACACAGACATAGAAAAGTGGGCGCTCTTGCCTCCGCGCCTGAAATTCCCCCCCCCCCCCCCCTCATCATTTCCTCGGTTTTTTCTATGTCTGGTACCCGGGTACCTACCTAATTTTATCGGTTAGTCCGGCCTGTGGCCGTACCCTCCCCCCTTTGATCGCGCGTCCACCGAGCAGCCTTTTCTTGAGCGGGGGCCGCCGCGCTCACCCGGGCCCACGCTCAAGGGATCCTAGGATCATGTAGGTCTGTCGGGGCAGTGGGTGTTAACGAGGGGGGGGGGGGGGGGGGGGGGGGGGGGGGGGGGGGGGGGGGGGGGGTCACCGTAGCCGGATCCGGCGGGCCGCGGGCGCCCGGAAATTATACAGAACCTTCCGTGCCGGGTTTCCGGCGGCGCCGACCCAAAGGGTCGTCGCCGCCAGATCGTGTCGCTCCTTCCGTCGCGACCGTCCTCCTTGCCGCCCAAGCTAACTCCCCCCCCCGGGAGATTAAAGCTTGTCGACGTAGCGACTCGCTAGCGAGCGCCCTACCATGGTGTTGTTCCCCAACTAGCTCGACGCCGGGTACGGACATTATTTTAATTTCCGAAAAAGGCCTCCGCACAGGGCTTTCCGGCGGCGGCTGATCCTGAGGATCGCCGCCGCCTCACATAGCCGCTCCTCTGTCTGCGACCGGCCACCGACCCGTGTCCTCTCTTGCCTCACCCCCCGGGAAGGTTCGATTGGCACATGGCTGGTCGACGGCTAGCGAGTGCCCTTTCTTGGCGCTGCTTCCCGACTGGCCTCCACCAGCTCCAACACCCGCCTCCCACCGCTGATCCGGCCGTACCCTCCTCGCCATCAAAACGCTTTTGTAGTACATGCCCCACCCCTTGGAAATAGGACTGTATTCAGGAGTATTAGACCGCGAAAAAACATATCGGACGGCCCGAGCGGGAGATTTTGGTGCCGGTATTGCACATAAATTATTTTTTCAAAAGCCCTTTGTACATGGCTTTCCCGACAGGTGCTGATCCTGCGGATCGAGCTGTCGGCCCTCTTAGCCCCCTACCGTGCCAGGCCTGGCACGGCTACGGGGTCTCTAGCGCCCACCACGGGGAGGTGAGGGGATGCCGACGGGCCTGCGAGCGCACCCCCTCCGGGGCCGCCGCCGCTGCGCTGCCGGCGGGCGCCCCTCCTCGATAATCTTCTTGGTTGTGGTAGTGAAGACCGCGAGGGTGAGGGCGATCATAGGGCGTGTGAGTTGTTGAGTTTGAGGACCACATGATCGGCAGCTAGGGTGCCGGACACCTCGCCAATGACCGCTAGGTGGGGACGATGAGCAAGAGGGCAAGGGACGACGGGGTTGTTCAGATGGCGCGCTGCTCGGTTAGAGAAATCTGCGTAGGCTGGGGGGGTGGGGTGTGTTGGCGGAACGGGGGGTGGAACGAGTACCACAGAGGCCCACGAGGGAGGCTGTGTTGCCGGTTGGGGGTCGGCCTCGGGGCTGGATTCGGTCGTGGGCTGGGTCGGAATCTCAGCAGTCTTGTAGTAGTTTTGTAGTAGTCCGCAATTTCCAACAGGGTCTCCGCCGGAGCCGCGCCGAAACTCTGGTAAGTGGTGTATCTGAGTGATAGGCAGGACTGTGCGAGAGGGGAAGACCGTTGGTTCAGCGAGCTGGTAATTCCTGGGTTGTATGTGAGTGTGTGTCGTTGAGGCTGGCACGGAGCCGGGAGCTGGCCTAGGAGGACCGGGGACGAGTCGGATTAAGCCGGTTCGGAGCGGATGAAGGCCGCGAGAGCTCGGCCTGGACGAGGAGAAGACTAGGAAGTGGCTAGAGGCGAGTAAGGGCTGGAAGAGTGGTCGTCGAGAGGCGACAAGAGGCGAGAAGGTCGAGTGGGAGTGTGAGCCCTTGCGCCGGTGGAGGCGGGGGTGACAACCCGCATAGGGCTTATATGTGTAGATCGTCCGCGGGAAAGTCGCATTTCCCGCGGAAAATCTGTATGTTAATATTAGTCCCCCCAAACTAACATTTACAGAGTTGGTTGAGGCGTGAAGAAGACGGCGCTTCTGCCTAGCATTCGAGACAATGCCATTTACTTTTTATGGCTCTTGATCTATAATATCGGCTATATAAAAGGAGGTATATTCCCGCATGGTAGCTTTTACATAGTTGGTTGAGGCATGAAGAAGACGGCGCTTCTGCCTAACATTCGGGACAATGCCATTCACTCTTTGATGGCTCTTAATCAGGTTACCAGTCCTTACATGGGTACGACAACATGTTGTTCAATGACTTTGAGAGACGCTCTACGACTCACATGAATGACGACGTTTAATGCAACCGTTTTGTCAATGGCTTGGCTAATGTTACTTACATGACGCACGCAGTGTCGCACCGAGCAAAGTCGGCTACACCTTTAAGCATTGTGGAGCTACAGAATTTTCTCAACCGCCTCGTGGTCCCTTCTCCACATCTGGGGCGCGCTGATCAATCTTAGGGCAACATTCATGGCAATTGTGTTGGTCGTGGAAATGGAAGCGTCATGGAAACAATGGTGGTGGCAATGGCAACGGCAATAGAGGCAAGAGGTCTCGTCCGGACGCCCGTGAGGACGGACCGAAGGACAAGGGCATATAAGGTCAAGGGCCGAGGTAAGGGCAAAGGCAAGGGTAAGATGCGCAGTAGACGTCGGTTCGACTTCATCTCCACTGTGAAGGCGCTTTAGGGTTTCTCCAAGGAACAACAACGCCATCGTGATGAACAACTTTGCTACAAGTACCACAAGCCCAGACATCGCATGTCTAACTGCTCCATGATGCAAGACGAGTCAATGGAGAAGCAAGGCAGACAAGCAAGGTTGATGGTGGCCAAGTTGCCATGACGATGGACAAGAGCAGCCGGTTGCTACTTCTACCGCCCATCCGGCACCGCCATATGTCGCGGGGGCTTTGCATTCAACTTGAGTAGCGCTTTTGCGGAGACGATAACTACAATAGGACGTCATCCAATTCGTTAAGCCGGACGTCGTCAACAGAGTAAGCAAAGGTTGAATGGTAGACATGTAAAAACTCGACGTTCAATCGATTGGAAACTTGTCGATTCGGTCCTTGCTCCTTTGCAAGAAATTTTTTTCTTGTTTCACCTTGGAGGGGTGTGCTGATGATGAGGGGTTGAACATGCACGGGGACTAACTAGATTCTTCTCCATCTTACTCAACCTTAGCGAGATACTTGTCTTGCGAGAGAATTTATCTAAATCCACCGTGGGAGTTCAGGGATCAAATCGGACAACATTTTGAAAACTTCCGGAGTACAACGCTTCAATCCACTCTCAACGTCTTTGTTCTTCCTACTTTACAAGTGGGCTAGGCTCAACAAGCTCAAGCCCAATTGGAAATTGTACTAGGAGTTCCATGCCCGCATGATGCAATTTTTCACTCGACAGTCGTCGTCGAATGCTACGTTGCAAGAAACGGTTGCGCATGCTCATTGATATGTACAACTGTGGTTGGCGGTGGATTCGGAATGTCCGCTTCCACATATTGCTGATGTAACATCGACATAGGATCTACATGTACCAACACTTGACGATTTGGACTTCATCGCTAAGAAGCTACTGACAGTGCTTCTCTTGTTGTTTTGACGATATACACCGAAGTTTGTCCTCTTGTGCAACCTATTTTGTCGGTTCCAAGGTCTGAGGGTCAACGACAGCAAAGAAAGTTGGTGGCTTGCGTTGCAGCGCTGGATTTCGTGTCGGAAGACTTTGTAACGCGGTGGGTCTGCAAATGCGTGAGTCGTCTACCAATACATATTTGCGACTTGGTAATAGCCAACGAGTTGCTTCGACCAAGGTGTGTGACATCACTTTACTCTCGCTCAGCACGTATTTGTACGTACGTTCTTTGAGATTGGCACGCTGCAGACATTGCGTTGGGTTTATCATGATTGCAAAAGGAGCAAGCGACAATAAAGTTCGGTACCGAGCGCTTTTTAAAATTAGTGGATGGTACCGTCGTTGATGAGACTTAAGTGGTGGTTCGACGGCCCGATGGATTAGTCATATCGTCTAATAAGGTCCAAAAACTCATGCGGGAGTCAGCTAGAGCTAAGGGACAGACTGCAGAGTTTTTCACGCTTCATTTGGCACCTTCGACGGAATTCCATGTTGGTGATGAATTCAGCGATCAATGTCGATATGACTTACGGAAAATATTGTTTGATGACTTCCCGGAGCTGTCTAACCGGTCGACTCGCCACATGTAAGTCGACCTTGGGACCATCCGATCGACACCACTGGAACAACGCGATGTCAACGGCTTAACCGCTTATCGTCTCCTGAGAGGCAGAAGTTGAATCGACAGTCAAAGGGCGCAGTGGACTCTTGCTTAGTTCGGCCCAATCGCAATGAGTTTGGATCGCCGATTTTGTTTGTCCGCATGGCGGACGGCTCTCTGCGCGTGTGTATTGACTACCGAGGGTTGAACGAAATTACTTGGAAGGATGCCTACCCTTTACCTCGTGTGGATGACACTATGGATGAGTTAAAGGACGCACATTTCTGCACTCATTTGGATTTAGCGTCTGAAATTTTGCAAGTTCGTGTACCGGAGGAGGAAGTCCACAAGACTGCATTTAATACTCCGGAGGGATGAATGGAATGGATGGCCATGCCTTTTGGATTATCCCATGCTTCAGTGCGTTTTGAGTTCATGCTAAACCATGTTCAAGTGACTTTTTACACAAGCTCGTTGCGGTTAACTTCGATGAGGTTTAAGTTTACATCCGTACGATTGAGCAACACTTGGAACATGTGCAACTTGTTTTACAACGCTTCAAGGAGGAAGGTCTCAAGCTGCGTCCTAATTTTTCTTTGGGCTACGAGACATGGAGCACAATGTTTCTAGCGGAAAGGTCGTCGTCTCGACATAGAAAGTCGAGGCCGTCAATAATGAGCGGCCGGTACTTACGACACATTGCGAGGTTCGCTGTTTTGTGCAATTCTGCAGCTTTTGCGCGAAGTTAGCAATTCACCACTTCAGTGATCTCTCGGCGTCGTTAATAGACTTTTTAAGGTGTCTAAGCCACATCGTATTGTGATGACGCGTAAGTGCATGGAAGCCTTGGAGAGTCTCAAGCCACGACTAATTCCGCGCCATGTGCGGTCTTTCCAGAGGCCGGCTCGGACGACGGACGCGACGTTTACCGTGGCGATAGATGCTTCATTAGTGGGGATTGCAATAATCTTACTCCATTCTCTTACCGGGCGCGTTAGCTAAGAAGTACAAAGCGTGGTAACTCTTACTAAGCCTACGACTTAGAAGCTTTGCATGTCTGTGAATCTGTGAAGTACTTGGGATGTTGTCTTGAAGATTATTCCAAATTCTTGGTGGTATCGGACCAGTGTACACTGCGACATTTGCTCACGCAACCGAATGATAGGTTGAACAAATGGCAAGCGCGTTACGTGCACGACTTACAACCCCGTACGGGAGTGATGACTCTAGCCTATTGCAAGGGTTCGAGGAACGAGGCTGGCCCTTGGAGTCGACAAGCGGATTTTTACGCACAAGCGAGTCCCCCACTTTTTAGAAGGTGATGTTCCACAGAGTTTAAATCCTCTAGAATAATCATAGCAGCAGATAAGTCATGACGCCCATATGTCTAAACAGCATTTGGACGCTGATTTAAGCAGTTTAACATCCTCCATATGCACCCGGATTTGATGAATTGGTTTGTATGGGTTGCACCACAGACTCAAGTTTATAGGGACGAGCCAGAGTGGACTAAGGGCGGACAAATTGTTGCCAAAGATGGTTGCTTTTGGAAAGATACAAGACTTTGCATTCCAAACGATCAAGTGCTAAAGCATAAGCTGTTGTTTAAATTACACGACATTGGGTCTCCATGTCATCGTGGCTACGCGAGTACGCGAACTAAGGCAATAGATAGGTTTTGGTGGCGTCGCATTCGACAAGACGTCAACGACTAATGTCACATATGTGTTGCTTGTCGTCGGGCCAAAGAGCGACCCATGATGGCGGTTGCTCTCGATCCGTTACATGTTCCGCCTCGACCATGGCACACAGACTTCATTTTCTAACTCTATTACCTATTAGTGCAGATTTTGACAGTATTTTGTTGGTTGTCGACCACTTCACGCGAATGGCTCGCTTCTTCCCTTGTACATAGGAAACTGCCAAACTCTTTTTATAAGATGTGTACCGTTTACATGGCCACATCTTACAAAAATTACGCGTGTATTGGTTAGCGACAAAGACCCACGCTACGCCAGCGCATTATAGCAAACACTTTGGAGACGCTTGGAATCTAGGGACAGCATGTCTTGAAGTCGACATCCAGAAACTGACGGTTTAACTAAAAGGGTTAACTCTACGTTTCAACAACTTTTGCGAGTCTGTACCTTTTACGATGGACATGACTGGGTGAACTTGTTGCCGCAAATGGAATTCGCCGACAATGCTAGAAGAGCGGTAGAAATTGAACATACCCCGTCTGAGACGAACATCGGCTTATCTCGTGATGAACCACCGGGCTAGCTCGTGCCCATGCGACCGTCGACTCCAGTTTCCACAACAACATATGAGCGTTTACAACATTTACGCGAGGTGCACGAATTGGTTACGTCTATGTTACGACTAGTGCACAAAGCTGACATGAAAGCTCGTTCACAATCATAGACAGCTCCCCAATTCCAGCGAGGTGATACGGTCTCTGTAATTACAAAGGGCTTCTTTCAACGCGGTCCACGCGGTCTACGTGGTTTCTAACTCAACCGGAAGCTTTAAGATAGACAATTGGGTCCGTTCACGATGTTAAAGAAGATTAGAGCGAGCAGTCACATATTAGAGTTACCATATACTGCTTGTCTACACCCGGTGTTTCATGTCAACAATCTTCGCCCCTATCCTAGTGCTATGTTACGACGGTATATTCATGTCGCGACTGTTGAAGATGACAATGAGAACGACGTTGTTAATATCTTTGCTATCAAGGTCCACACAGCTCGCCGTGGGAAGTACTTGCTCCTCTACACCCATTTAAGGACAAGTATATTCTGCCTATCTTGCATTATTTAAAGGAAGGTCATCGTACAGTTACGTTACAACATTTTTTGAACTCACCTAAATGGCTTCCGTTCGCCAAGCACCTAAAGTATTTGGGCCTCATGTGGACAACGAATTCCCCACTCACAGTAAATTCAAGAAGGGGAGCCGAAGACCTACTGCAGTAGGCCTCAGGCTGATTACATGGTTGGCCTGAGGCAGATTCTCGAAAATTGAATATCGAACTACAAAAATACCAACACAAGGGCAAGACCGGCTCCTATCTAACGGCCATCATTTGCTCAGCTATTTATGACACGTAAGGTCAAAGATTGGGCCGGGTACTCTTCGACCACGTACACCTATCGACACACCTATCTTAAGTGTGTGTGTGTGTCGACGTTTCTCGGAGGTTAAAAACTCTAAGCAACTTCAATATCTGCCACAGTCCCCCTGCCTAAATGATCAACAGCACAACTAATTTTGTAATAAAAACATATATAATATTAATCCACTTGTCAAAAAAATCAAATGAAATGCTGCTCGACCTTCATGATGTACGGCCCGCTCCCACCCAACCGGGCTGCTGAGATGACTAGGCCGATCGGCGGTCGAGAGGGACGACGAGCCAACCTATCTAGCTCCCGCGTGACTTCGGTCTTGCCGAAGATAGGAATGGAAATGTTTGCGGAAACATCATTCTTTGGCGAGGAGGGTACGGACGGATCAGTGGCGGGTATAAGGTGCTAGAGCTGGCGGCGGACAGCCGGGAAGCAGCGCTAGGGAAGGGCCCTCGCTACACGTCGACCGACATGTTGACGTCGAGCTGACTCAAGGTGGGGCGGCACGACACGCGCACCTAGGAGGACTTTCGCGACGGGAGGAGCGGCGATGTCTAGCGGCGGGGTTATCCTCTGGATAAACCGTCGCCGGAAAACTCTGTGCGGAGGGCTTGAATAATTTCTGCACCCCCCCGGTCTTTTTCGATCCGGCAATGGTGACTATGCCCTACCCCACCGCTACCCACTATCGACAAGCACGCCTAATACTAGAGAGTGCGAGCCCGGGTCAGCGCCGAGGCTCGCACTCGAAACAAGGGTGCTCAACGGACGCGCGATCGGTGGGTGGAAGGTACGGCCGCTAGCTGATTTTCCAGACATGTACCCCGGTACTAGATAGAAAAAAGCCGGGGAAATGGCCGGGAAAGCTTTTCAGCGCGGTAGGAGGAGCGCTAGCTTTTTCTGTGTGGTAGTCTTGGTTCCCCCACCTGCCCTCGAGGTGACGGGGGACCTCGACTAGCTAGGAGGAAAAGTCGCGACGGGAGGAGCGGCTACGACCTTGGGGCGGAGCTTACGGGATGCGACGGCGGGATCGACGAGCGACCGTGTGAGGAGGGTTTTTTTGCTAGCCTTTCCTCTCCTTGCTCCGGCAAGACCGAAGTCACGCGGGAGCTAGATATGGCTGGCCCGTCGACCCTCTCGGACGCCGATCGGCCTAGGCCGGTCGGCACCCCGGTTCGGTGGGAGCGGGCCGTGCATCGTGAAGGTCGAGCAGCAGTTTCATTTGCATAATTTGACAAGTGGGTATGTTTTCTTCTTCTGTAGATCTGCTTTTACTTGATTACAAAATTAGTTCAAATCTAAATGCTTAGACAGGGGGACTGTGACAGTTACTGCGGTTGCTTACAGTTTTTAACCTCCAAGGAACGTCGGCACATATTGCAGATAGGTATGTCGATAGGTGTACGTGGTCGAAGAGTACCCGGCCCAATTTTTGCTCTTAAGTGACCTAAATGGCTGAGCAACTCATGGCCATTAGATTTGTTGGTATTGTTGTAAATCATTTTCATTTTAACATATTCGCAATCGATCTCCAACACTAGTCGCTTCCGGAGGGGGTGGCGCTATCCCATACATTATCATGCATGGCACTTCTGTCGATATCCACCACCTTAAGTTCTCCGTCTGCGTTGCAAGCCTATGGCTTGAGTATGTATACCGTGAAAAAAGACGTGTGCCGCATGTTCGTCGGGTGTTGCGATGACGGCCTTGGCTATTGGATTCATAGCATGTCCACATGCAAATTTCTCGAAACCGTCTACGTCGCCTTTGTTGAATCCCAACCCGCCCATCCAATACCTACCAACTGCGATAAGCAACATGTGCCTCTTAACACCTTCGGTGCCGCTCTTGTACCACATTCTCCTACCAATCTTCCATGACGCCATGCCATTGTCTACGCGATCCCCACACACTACGCGTTTAGCCTTCTTCATCCCAAGACGACACGGCCAACCCTCCTAAGACCATGGCTATCGCCACATAAGCTTTCAGCTCCCATCCCATGCCCCGTAACACCTACCAACCAGCTTTGTAATCCATTTTCTCGTGGCGGCGACCGCGCAGGTCAAGAACGACACAGTTCACGTCTTCACCGACACATAACCCAAACCGTCCCCGTCCCAACCACGCCCAACACCTCCTACTCCACACCCTTAGGCCGCCTATCCTCCAGCGACTCATATCTAAGTTCCGGACGACATAAAACACGCAATGTCCAGTAAATATTCTACTGAATGGCGCAATTCCATCAAATAAGAGTAGTCCTCCCTCCACAGCAAGGACACTTTCCGTACGAGTGCCCTGCCCATGTCGTCATGCAATCGTCATGTAAATGGCGGGTCTTCAAAGTGAAAGCCAACGCGGATGGCTATAATAGTCGTTTTGAAGCCCGGCTTGTGGCGCAAAGCTTCAGTCAACAACCGTGCGTTGACTACATGGAAGCCTTCTCTCTTATCGTCAAACTCAACACCCTTCGCGCCGTGATGTCCGTCGCATGCAAGCGCGACACGCATATCTAGTCAGCAAACATCGAGACAACCTTCTCGAATGTAAACCTACAAGAGGACATTTTCATGGGCCAACCTAAAGGCGATGAGGATGGCACCGCTCGTGTTCTCATGCCTCTGAAGAGTATCTATGAACCGAAGCATGCTTCCAGAGAATGGAACTCCAGTTTCAAAAGACCATGACATCTGTGGAACTAAAACCTCCTACATAAGGCACCAACCTTAACAACATTAACCATCAATTACATGGTATATGCATCGTCATCATCTACGTGGATGCCATCCAGAGATCCACGATGAGGACGATAGATGGTCCCAATCGGTGGATATATCCGTCTCCATCGACTGGACTGATCATGCCAAGACCCGCATCGCAAAGCATCGTGATTGACTTCAGCGACGCCAAGTTCATCTTAGGTATGTCCAACGGCACCACCAGCCCGTCTCAAGAGCAATGCACAAAGGAGTTCCTGCTGAAACACGGCATGCATGACAACTCACCATCCCTCATTCCTATGGCTTCTTCCCATTACCGCAATGTATACGTCGTCTCGGACGCTGACACCACCCCGCTTGTGGCGTCGGAACATGAAACATTTCCAGCCATAATATGTTCAGTCAATAAATTGTGCATGTGCACCAAGCCGGGCATCGCCTTTGACATCCGCGTCATCAAGCGTCATCGAACGTGCCCAATACGGTTCCACATGAAGCAACTAAAACGCCTTCTACGGTACCTCAAACGGCACACGGTCACGTGGCATCGCTTACGGCCTTCCTAACACCACCGGCGCCAAGTAGCTTTCAGTCTACAATGACATCGAATGGGCAACAGACAACACCACCACCAAGCCCCAATCCGGTGAAGTTATCGTCATGTTGAACGAAGGGGCAATTAGCATGACCTATAAACAGCATAAAGTTATGGCGTTATCAACCACCGAGGCAGAATATGTGGCTCTTTGCATGACCTCACTGAGTGCCGTTCACTTTTGTTAGCTTCCGCATGCTATCCATTACAGTTAGGCTGGACCGATCACATTCTACAAGGACAACAACGGCGCAACCAAGTTTTTCAATGATCGCATGGCCTCATTCATGACCAAACACAATGACATCCGGAATCATTGCACAAAGGAATTTGTGGACGCCAAGACAATAAATGTGGTCTCCATTCCGACAACAAAGATGCTTGCTGACGGACTCACGAAAGCTCTGCCGGAAGCGAAGCACACAATGATGCTTCGAAGCTGCATGGGGGCCAAGATTGATACATCGTGAATACGGGTGGTGCTCTATAGGGGCTATGATAGTACACCCGTACCCGTATATGTATGTTATTATTTCTTCAGTGTGACCATTATACCGTTGGTCAATCCTCCACAAAACAACGGACCGCGGTCCTTTGCCGTCACTTCTGTCATTCTCCGAAGCCACTCACCATCTCCCCACACCCAACCGCTCTACGATTTTAGTTAAAATACGCGTCCAAATTTGCATCCCAAAAGTACGGTCCACATCATCAATGTGTGTTTCCCAAACCATAAGATTGTACTTGTAGTACCAAATCCAATCGAGCTGTTGATATGAGGGATACACCGACAGACCGACCGACAAACATACACACACACACACACACACACACACACACACACACACACACACATACACACACACACACACACACACACACACACACACACACACACACACACACACACACACACACACACACACACACACACACACACACACACACACACGCGCGCGCAGGAATTTTAGCAAAACCATGTGGTAGGATAATTTTAATTGCTAGCACGTACCCGTACCGTATTACTAGGTCAAAACCTAATGTGAACTTTTTGTGCGCAGTGGAAGTAAGCAGTATGAACTTGTGATGTACTGCGCGTACTAGCACGTAGGTCTCTCGGTCAGTACACTCTTAGCCTACCAGCAAACAAGTGAAGTTGTCATATCATGTAAGGCCCAATTGCATGGTGCAGCGCGTAGAAACCGGAGAGTTTTCTAAATGTAGTGGAAGTAAGCAGTTCAAGATTGTGTTGTACTACGCACTGTAATGGAGCGTAGAATATACCGCTTTTTCTAAGCGGTGAATACCATGCCTGCTTAAGGCTTCGGCATGTGGGTCGGTCGTCATTCTCTCTGAGTAACACTGGCTGGTAATCTTGCATTCCCATTGCTATGGCCTACCCAAGTCTAGCCCTCTGCCTTACCTTAATGATTTCGTCCCCGGCGCTCCTTTTCGTAGCCCCGGACGATGAAGAAATTTCTTGCCCATATAGGTTGGCACGCTCCGGCCACTCCGGAGACGACGCTGTCGGAGCGTTACCTCGCCGGTCTAGAAGCCCGGATTCAAGCCGTTTCCAAAACATTGCCCGTCCTTCAAAAGCGGTTCAACAACAAGAAAAACGACCCTCCCGCAGCAAATGAGGTTAAATTGGACATGGACGCTGCACGGAGCCACCTCCACGAGCTGGAAGCACGCCCGGACGCCTACATGTTGGCATCGACTCCCGCATTAAGCCGGACCAGCCGGATCACATCACGGGCAAGCGCCAAGCTCCCTCCCGTTCGTCCAAGAGGAATGCGCCCGTCGGGTCGGACGTCGAGGAGGCCGATAAGGACGGCATGCGCGCCCTCACGCACTCCCTCGCATCCTCCCGGCGCCTCGCGACGGATATACAGATAAATAAGGTAAGATCAACCTCGCCCGCAGCTGACCCCCCTACTTGGCGATAGATGGTAAGGCCCATGCTTTTCATGCCGTGCTTACACACACCTACCAAAAAAGCTGATCGAATGCAATTGCTGAACGTTGTTCGTATGAGTACACACTAATTGACTTTATATCCCATGCGGGGACGTTCCCGTACTTTAGCATGTACATATTAATAACGAGTAAGTTGATTTCTCTTCAAGTCCGTGATACATGAAAGAGCCAAACCGCAATGTCGCGGCGTCTGAAGAAGCTCCGGCTTAGGTGAGACTGTAGCATATGGTGGGCATGCGACCCATGTTACCCCGTGTAATCAAACGCCCATGAGGCTTCTTGTCCCCGTGCGAGGTTAAACTAATGCCTTTTGTGTGCTATATTTGACACGCTATTGTTCATAAAGTGAACACTGTCACAAACTCAGAGAATTGCGAACCGGCGGTGGTGGTGCACAACAATTAGCTTGAAGTTATTGATTTATGTAGGACCACTATTGTGAGGCACGAGTTACGCTACGGCTTCGATGAGCATAACCTGGCCGAATCGGACTTGTTATTTTACCTACATGACAAGGGTGCTTTTGTCGAGGGCAGCTCGTTATATACGTTGGCGCCTTAAAAAGGCCCCTCTCGTTTTGGACCTCTTTGTGCAACCCCAAGTCTAAGGTACGGTCGTGGATTCGCTACGGTATCCCGCTCACTTGAAAGAGCGTCCCCCCGCCTCCCGCCAACTTGACAAATTCTAAATCGGCAGAGCAACATTCCGAGTTCGTAGACTCGTCTATCCACGAAGTGATGGGCGTTGGTCACGTGTCCATGACTGGCACACCACATGTCGTGATAAGCCCCCTAGACGGCGCTATACCCAAGCCTCGCAGATCTAAAATGTGCTTATCGTGGATATGCGTCATGTCAAGACTGAAATGGATTGACGTCCCTAGGCTCGTAGTGTTCGAGGGCCTTTATAACTTAAAGAACCTCATGTCTAAAGGATTACAAATGATTTCCTACGGTCTTACGTCTAGTCTCAGTCACATAGAATTTCACCCGTCTGCAAAAAAATCGTTGGGTTTCGCTGGCGAGACAAATTCCATGTCTATAGCGTCCCGCCATTTGGGCTCCGCAACGCCCCTTACGCTTTTGCGAAGACAATTTTTGGAGTGGCTGCCCGTTGGCGCCGCACATATATAAAGGTATTGCCTTACTTAGACGACTTCCCGTCATATGGAGGACTCGTTATTCGCCTAGCCCTTGTGCAAGAGGCAGACTTACGGAGAGCCGGCCTCTGCCTTAATTTGGATGAAAGCACTACAGAACCGACCCGCGAAATTATCGGTTTGTGCACTCTGAGCCTACCCAACTAGTGAGTGGTCGCATAATGTCCAGCCCGATTGCATGCTGGTGCATTGCGTGGAAAACTCATCAAGATAGTTTTTGAGAGTATTTTGAGATATTTTAACTCATCATTACTCCTGAATAGTCTTCAGTGATCAAGATTGTTTACAAGAGGAAAAAGACGAGCACATATAGGGAAACTTTGAGGGGAAACAAAAGGGCAATAGTGACAAGAGGATCACGGAACCCAAAGCACAGCAAAAGGAAAGCACTACATTGTGCATAAACCTAGCAGATTAAACTAAGGAAACTCCTAGGCCACACCGAGAATGCAACATGTGGAGGCGGCAAGCGGCGCATTACGCGCCGCTCGAGGAAGCACGGGGACGCTTGCGGCCCATGGCGCGGGTGAAGAGCGCCGTGGCATGAGAAGGCATCCCAGCCGAGGAAGAAGCGGCCTCCACGCCGTCCGCAGCGGCGGACAAACCGCGCAATACGTTGTCCGCGTGAGCAAAATGGACGTCGAGAGAGACCTTTCAACGCCATGAGGCCAACAACTTGCCCACATGCATCCCTTTAGATGCGGCTGCCTGCTTGGCTAGCTCCGTCAAGAAAACCGTGGCGTGGCCGCCGAGAGTACCAAATTCCGTAACTGCAAAGGGAATAAAACGGATGTCGGGGCGACTCCTCACCCCCTCCGAGTACTTCTCGAACTTGGTCTTCTCAGCAAGGCGGAGAGCGACTTCGGGTGACGGGGGGCTAGACATGCCGAACAAACCGGAAACCATGGCATCAAGGGCAAGTTTTGAGCCTCGAATGCCGTGATAGTGCAAGACACCCACATCCGCGGGGAGACCGTCGTTACCATTGGGAAGTCGCACTAACATCGTGGGATCTGTGAGAACCTCGACGCCAACCCCGAGTGCGCCACGAACCTCGGAGATGATTTCCGCAAGGGCCGTCACTAACCAAGATAGAGCGGTGTGGACCGAAGCATCTCCGCCGCAACGAGCCAAATGGTCCGCAAAAGCAGTGGCCCACGCACCGTCCGACATGTCAACACCCGCCGACGAGAACGCACCCCGCATAGCTTGAACCGAGAGATGGCAAGGAGCACAAGGAATGGGGGAGCGTAGAGAAGAGAGGATGTGGGATGAGGGTAGGCCGAAGATGCGACAGACCGCGACGCGGAAAGCTGCTTCGTAGTGCTAAGGGAACTTGTCACTGAGCTCGCCCAGGCGACCCGAAGTAGGCGGGTCCGAAGCCAAAAACGCAAGGGCGCCGTGGCCGAGACGAGATACAAAACGCCTAGACTCTGGCCGAGCACGGTTGGAAAACGTGGGAGCGAGCTTCGCGAAGCGAAGCAAGTTGACGCACTCATTGATGTCTGCTTGTAGCTTTAGAAAGATGTCCGTGGCAAACGCAGAAAGGGGGACGAGCGAGGGTAGGCCATCAAGGGACCGAGCAATCTACTCCTTGTTTGATCGGGCTTCGGCTACGCAGCCTGCGCGAGCCACCGTTGGACGTTGCGGGGGGAGCATCGCTAAGGCCGTGGTTATCAAGGGTTCACACTCGGCGAGAGCATGAGAACCGCACGCTCCCACGACGAAGCGAGTTCTAACGACCACATGGGTTCGTTCTCGCCGTCGTCTCCGTCCGGTGTACCATGCCTTCGGGACACCGCTGTGCTCATAGCAGTCGCTAACCGTCCATACATGGTCGGCTCCATTGGAACTTCGTCTTGGGAATCCCCGCGCACGCAAGCATCATGTGTTGTAAGGAAACGGATACCTGAGCCCACTGCCAAACCGACCGCTCCGACATGGGCTGCATCCGCCAAGGCAACCAAATCCCCCACTCCCATGCCTCCGAAACGTATGGGAAGAGACATCTCGGAGCGAGTGTTGCGGGGTAGGCTAGCTGCGGGAAGGCCCAGTATCTCAGCCGCCACTCCTAGGGTGGCATTGTCAGCGCGCTCGAGGAAGGTTACGACGGTGTCACCGTAGCCCTCGCCCCTGCCAAGACCTCGGGGAACTGTACGGGCAAAGTGTCCGAAGCGGCGGTTGCAATGTTGATGGATACGAAGCGCAGTGTGATAGTGCCGGTGAGCCGCTAGACCCCTTAGACGTTCGCCGTAGGCCTCATACTTACTTAAGACCGTTTCGAACACGTCTCCAGCAAAATCGGATGTACCCATTGCCCCCCCCCCAATACTTTCATCCCTTCCGTGGAGACATTTACTCCCCGCATGATTTGGCCGTCGGGTAAGTTATCGACAGCGTCACCGACACCCAAAGGGGAATACAAACAGTTTTTGCGGATGGCTACTGTGATTGTCTTCAGTCTTCAGTGATTGATAATTGCTTCGCACTACTATGCGTCTAAGCCATAATAATATACAATGAAATTAATTACAATATGAAAAGGAGTGGAAATCCACCGAGAAAGAGCAGAATAATCTAAGAGAAAACCGCATCATTACCATATATCAGCGCTGGTACCTTACCTGTACCCGGTAGCCCCAGCGGAAAACAAAACGAATTCGCACTTGCTACAGCGAACCATTCACAGAGGACCCGGGCAGATGGATGGAAAAGGACGTCATCAAGCAAATAAAGACCCACGCGCCTAGCTGCATAGGGCACACAACCTGGCGCGACACCGCTGAAGTGGTGTTATGGCTGGCGGATACACAAAATCGCAGGATGGGGCCGGCGTGGCAAGCGAGGCACTCTGTCCCGGGTCTAGCTTCGTGCGAACTCGGGAGCTTCCGGTCGACGAGGAGCCGCCACGGAGTGAGGTGCCTGATCCAGGCGTGTGCAGCGAGGAAAATCTTCGAGATAGAAAATCAATTGGGGACACTCCCTGGCGGCTCAGTGAGCTTTGGGAGGCCAGGTCCGCCAGCACCCTTTTCCCGGTCACCCGCCCGCACTACTCATCTCTCAGTACTGCCGGGTCCCCTCCAGAAACGTTCCCTCCTGCGCGCGCATTCTCCTCCGCAGCGCCCGAATGTGGTGCCGCTCGTGTTTCCGCGGCATGAACAGGTCTCTCGTAAACTACATATCGCGGCAAAGCGCACAGGGCGTGCCAAGTCGCAGAGGTAGCCACGCGTCGACTGCAGAGGTTTCCGACAGCGCAAGGTGAGCCGCCACGTTGTCTAAACCCTAAGGGCCGTCCTATACAGAGCGGAAAACCACGCGTGCCGCGTGGTCACTTTTGTACGTTTCTTGTCGTGCTAGTACAGTTTCTAATGTGTCGATTTTGCCGTCCTATACGACAAAGTGGGCACGGCGGCACGAACACGCGTGGTCGCCTATGATGTTGACCTGATCTAGCAGCACAACTACCGCTAGCGACTAGCTAGTATGCCATTATGGCTCGGAGGCAAGCGATGGCGAAAGAATCCTACCATTATCGCTAGCATTTTAGTAGCGCCATCGTTTGCCTCTAACCATATATACCCGCACCTTGTCTTGCTTCGCGCGCACCGGTCAATTCAACGACGGGAGCGCGCTATCCCACCCGCACTCACACGTTCTACTACATGACTTTCAACAAGCGACAACCTAATTATTATTCACCAACTATCTACCCATGCATCCCCTTGAAGCACACATTGTGAAATTTTTTCATTATTTTCCGTTAACCTAGGCGAGATTCCCAAAGATTGCGTCGGGAGTGGGCGCCGGCCGGTGGCCCGGCACCGTAGCGGCGGGCGCCGCCGCGCGGGCAACCGATCACTTCCGTCCGTCCCCAAATCGGCGACCGACGGGTGAAAGAGGGGAAGCTAGTTACAGCCCTTACATTTTAACGTTTATTTTGTGGTGATTTTCATGGAATAATGGTGGTTGTGGCGGTGAGGCATGGGGTTGGGTGAGGAAGGTTTTACTAGATCCCGGGCCACAGGGACCACGCGGGCACGCAAAGACCACGCGTGCCTGTCACACGGCCTCTGCGTGCCCGTGACAGCACGTTTCGTGTCACGGAAGGCACGCGTGGTCGCGTGGCGTACTTCTACGTGAAAATTGTAACATCACGTACAAAAAACGTACAGGACCACGCGGCACGCGTGGTTTTTCGCTCTGTATAGGACGGGGGTTAGAGAGAGGCCAGAAGGACTCTGATTTCGTACACAAGTCTCTCTGCGATTGATGTCACAAATTAAACCCTCATCCCGTTAATAATAATCCCGTTAGTAATAATATGGTACAGGTACCTTATTATTAATTAAGGCTATACCTCCCTGTCTGAGGTTAAGGGTACCTGTACCCGTACCATACCTTCATCAGTTTCCTGCTTGTGCATGCTGTCCACGCTGTCACTGTTCTTTACGCGCCTTTCGCAAACGCAGGACGAGACGTAGGACGAGATAAAACGCTAACTTGTACAATACCGTACAAAAGCTATTTCGGCTTACGTACATTTACTTTCCAGTCCGTACCATCCCGTCCTGCGCTTGGGTCGTAGGATTGGATGAAATCGGCCAAAATCGGCTACCTGGTCCTACGGGTGTAGGACCAAAACTAGTATATTATGTTTGAACTTCATGAGCCTTCCGTTAAACCCTTCTGAAATAAATAAAAAAGCAAAAAACCTTCTGTTGAAAGATGCTCGCTTGACCTTCTGTTAGAGGTCATCGCGCGTGCTGTCACAGGGGTGTCGAAAACTAAAAGCTAGCGCAATGGCTAAGTCGCCTAATTTAGTGATGCTAGGCAGGCTTGAGAACGCAACGAGGCGTCGTTTAGGCGGTGGACGTAGCTTGGAGTTGGAAAGTGAAGAGCGAAGCGAGAGCAAAGGCGGGGGTAGAGACCGCCACCCCGAACAGCAACCCCCGAGCCTCCCACGTGAGCACCATGAGTGAATCTAGTAACTCCCGACCCCGAAGTCTGATGCAGCCGTATATGTGGCGGAGGTAGAAGGAGGCGAGGGTGTTGGCGGGGCAACCCGTGCACTAGCATGTTCACGCCTGTCAGTGACCGACTGTCCGCCTGCTCCATATAGTGGCTTAACTTGCAACCGCGATGCGGCCATTCGATAATATCACGACTCTAGTTTGGTGAAACTCGGGATCGAGTCCCTGTGACGTGTTGTGATTGTGACGAAGCTTCATAACTACCCGTCTCCCGCCGCGATCACGCGTGCGCGACTTGCTATGGCGTGCTGGGCTTGTAACCCATGAGCGTTTTAATCTCGTCCTATATATCCAAATACAGGTGCGAAATACATGTTCTTCGACAGCGTAGGAGGAGATGAAATTAAACGGTTTTAGTACGTTTTTGTACAGGATAGCGAAATTTCATCTCGTCCTGCATTTCGTCCTGCGTTTCCCTCTCGGACGCCCCTTTTCAGCTGCCCTCTTTCCCGTCTGTGGTACCCGTACCCGTGCTTTCGTTTGTTATCCTTTATATTTATATTCTTCCCATTATTTGGCGCTCCATTGCTACGTCTGTTTTACTGGAGCCACCGCCCCTGCTGGTAGCTAAAAATCTACCAAATAACGCTTAGCAAAATTGATGAACACTGGTTCATTAACATTCGGTTCGCTGAAAGAACAAATGCTGTGCTGCCGACATTTCGCGGATGGTCGTGGCAAAGTTCACACAAGAGCCGGCCTTAATTAAACTGTGGGTCTGCTGTGCCGATGAACTTTTACTTTGCTCGATATTGCAGAATTATTACGCATTATTGATAATGGGTAATTGTCCATCATTGCGTCAATCAATTTCTGCCTCTGCTAATGAGGTACTAATATAATTGACTGCCTGCCTACATTCAAACGGTCTACTGCCATTGAGTTTTAAACAGTAATAGCTGTCCGGTGTGTTTATGATAGGGTGAACTTAATCAGCAGAATCAGTAGCTCTTCTTATGATTGTCAGTATACTTCCTTATAATTGTTGTCATTATATTTTCCCGAGATAGATCAATCGCAACAGCGCATAGGCTGAGGCTGGCGACAGTCGTCCTGAGCAGCCGGAGTCGCTGCTGTGCGCAGATTAACCGCGGACGATCCCGTTGGCGGGCGACTGTGGGAGCAGATTTGCGAGAGGGTGTGCTGGAGGATTAGGGCGCGGGGGCGTGACGACGATGATGATGACGCAAGCTGCGAAGACGGCGACGACGAAGCAGATATTGCCGACGACGACGATGATGACAATCTTTACACTACAGCTCAGAAAGACGAGGCATCGAGACGAAACGATGTAAAGGGGCGTCCGTTATCGAGTTACCGAAACACATGAGGCATTATTCGTTTGGGTGGCCACTTTCGAGCTTCCGACGACGATTATGCCTTGATAATCTTCCAGTGCCAATATTGAGACCGTTTGATGACTTTTTCAGATTTTTCTCGCGCGATGAACGGCGGTATACAGTCGACCCTCTTGCCGCTCCAATACGCGGAGTAGCCCATGACCATACAGGTGTAGCGGGCGAGGACGTGCCGCTTTCACTCCAGCTGACGAGCCGAGCGTCGTGTTGTAGGTACCAACGCAAGCCTATTTTGGGTGGATTATGGATAGGATTTTCTTAATTGAACCCCGAGTCACAGATCAAGGGCTCGTCAGCTGTCGCGGGCTGGAGCTCCGTCACAACCAGGCTTTGCGCATATTATATTGGCTATCGGACCATTCCTCCGATGACAGTGCAAATAGCGCGATGGTGTACTGCTGCACGCACTCTTGTTCGCGATCTGCCTCAGATATTTTACGCGACGCGTGTAATTCGTCAAATATGCTGATTGACCACTATTGCTCATTTAGAAAAAAACAATGCTCTCTGATAGCACTGGCCGTGTCATCATTCGGCGGCGGACGATTTTAATACCTGATCAAAAGACGGTTTGGCGCGCCGAAACGCAGCGAAACGGCACTCCTAGCAAATTCCCAGAATGCGCCGCTGCATAGGATCGCCCTTATCCTACTCAACGTCAAAACTCATCGAATGAAACAGCCGCGTGTGTATCTTTTTCTTTGTCTCCCCTTTTCTCCCCTTCGTTGCTGGTGGATTCCGTTGATGCACCCGTTACATCCGTTGGCACTAACTGTCTCTCTCTGTCTCTCTCTCACTCTCTCATGTTGAATCGAGCCGCAGTTGACGCTGTTGCACATACGTTCTGTTGCACACGTGCGTTTCGTTGCACGATATTTTTCGAGAAAATTGCTGTTGAGATAATACTTCAAGAACACTTTATTTTTAGCGGCACGACTTCTGCGGCCCTGAGCTTTATATGCGTATGGTGTCTCCATCAATTCAATTCCATACGCGGCGCTGTGCCTTGTGTGTGTGGGGAGCCGTAGGGGTAAACAATGATACTCCCGCCCGCGGAGCCAGCCACCAGCGACTGCGTCTCACTACAAAAAGCGACCCCGCTGATATCCTCCGCCCTACACGCGCCATCCAGTTTCAGCATCGCGAGCGCCTTGCCACCATTTCGACGGCCGTCTCCTGTCTTGGGCGTTGCCTCCCCAAACAGCACTCGCCCATCTCGGGTGCCAAATGCAGCTGCAGTGACACCGACACGCATCGACAACAAACGGCCGACTCGCTAAGCGCACTCATTATTTCCGTAAATAAGCATATCTGTGTAAATCATTGCGTAAACAGTACATAACGCAGTATTGAATTTACATTATCGAGTTAAAATTGCTGCGAGGTTTGTTGCAGGGCAGTTTTCTTACTCAGGGATCCGCAGACTGCGAGTGTCGAGGGCGCCACACACGGCTCGCTGGACGACGCGGCTGCAGAGTAGACCACTGTGTCGCCTTTGGCCCACACGCTGTAGGTACAGAGCGCTGTGTCGTTGTCGCCGTCGCGCGAGGCGTTAAATCTGCTGCGACGGAGCGCGAGGAAGCCCACGGCGGAGGCGTCGGGCGGCGTTCGACTGACGGGGGAGAGTGTGGGGGGAGGTTGTGGGAGGGGCGCCAGAAGGTGGAGGTGGTGCTGGGGCTGGAGAGGGTAGACGGCGAGTAGTTGGAGCGTCTGAGAGCCGATTGAATATCTTTGGTCAGTTAAAAACATCGAGTCGCTAAAATATCAGCACCAAACCCTTTCTCTCGAATGATTTATAACAAACATATTAAACTGATATTGTTTAAACGAAATAGCGGCAGACAGAGAAATGAATATTGGACAATCACAAATCTAAATCGTTCAGAAAATTCTCTGAAGTCCCCGTGTTTTTTCTTCTTTAGCGCCTGATATATTACTAATAAATTATCGGGAGAATTTCGAATAACAATTATTATTAGAAATCGTCGAATTCAAAAGCAAATTAATAGCTCTTCACAACTTAATCGCGATTTTTCAGAAATAAACCCGAATATAAAACTGAAATATTTACATGGAAAAGAGAATTGGAAGGCGTGTGTATCGCATGGGAGGTCTCTGGGATGAATGGAATAGAAATAACATGATTGGATTTAATGTGACAAGCAGGGAAACGCATTATCAAATTAAAAATTCGGAACACGAATAATTAACAAATAAAGAGGCCCTGATGAAGACATTAGGGTTTGATTTACGAAGGGTAGATCGCAGAGTATAAACCAAACATTGTGTAAATAATGATAATAAAAATGATCGGAGCATTTAAAAGCTTAAAGAAATTCCTATTAAAGTCAATGTCATAGAAAGAATAAAGCAAATCCGTCATCCATCCAATTAGAAAAACCTCGCTGCTGGAAAATAACGACAATGGTATAATAGCGAATTAGACCCGAAACAGTTCAAAAAATGTATTATTACACAGTTAATTTTAGGCTTTTGGGCCAAAAAAATGCATTCTGAAAGGAATAAATGGACAACCTAAAATCACGAAATCCGACACCCCGCCTCCAGAGAACAACAGCGGACACAGATCGACCACAGCGCGAGGGGAAAGGGGGTGATGCTCACGCGATAGTTCCAACGGGCGATGAGGCCGCGGGGGGAGTGTCCCACCGCCTCTGGTCGACCTGGCAGCGGAAGGAGGGCGGCGACGGTGGCGTGTCCGGCGGAGGGCAGAGGCAGCGCTGCAGATCAGGAGGGGAAGGGGGGTGAACGATGGGGGGAAAGCGGCGTTCAGGAAATTGGGCTCCATGTCAGGGTTTTACGTCAAACAGGGCTCCAAAACATGGTTTACGTGGCACATGACACTCCGAGGTAGGGCCTTGGGTGTTATAGCGCTCGAAGACAGGGTTTTAATGAAGCTGGGCTCCAGGGCAATGTTGTAGGTGAATGAAGGCTACCATGTGGGGTTTCATTTGGAGAAGGGCTTTATATAGGGTTGATGAAGTCATGGAGGTGAAAGACCAGAACTTCATTTGGCCATTCATAATAACGCCAACACCACATTGTCGTCACGCCTAGCCTTGAGTCTTATTACTCCGATAATCCTATTAACAAGGCGAGACGGGGAATGAGACGCGTGCGGTGGCGCTGAATTGCGTTGAGGAGGCAACATCAGAGGGGAGCGCACACAACCCCCAGAAACGACGCGACAACCGAATTTCTCACTAGCATGGCCACTCAATGGGGGGTGAGGGAGGCAAACAGCCCGCACATATGGAGCAGCAAGATTCGGAGGACTGGCCGAACCCGCGACTAACGGCTACCCTGAGACAACAGCCAACACAGTCTGACATGTTGTAGTTCAATTTGAATTTCAGAGGGAGAGGAGGGGGGGGGGGCGGGGGGGGGGGGGGGGCGAGGTTCTAGGGTATAGGGCGGCGCGCACCGATGGCGTAGGGGTGCAATTGGCAGCGGTGCAGCGCGCCGCCCTCCCCCGCCGCGAGAACGTACTGCGTGGCGGGGGCAACCTCACCGGACTCGGCGCTCACCAGCGTAACGCAGCGGATGGGTGTCTGTTGCATTGCATGCACGGCTCGGGTTGTGTAAGGATCGCAAGGCAGAGCATATCACAACCGCAGACCCAAAAATAAATCAAATAAAACAAACATATGCGTATTTGCTGCCATCGACTGCGCTCCATCCCCCCATTTCAAATTTCCCTTGCAATCTAAATTCACACCAGACCCAGTCGTACCAGCATGCAACACACACATACACTCTCTCTCATTCTCTCTCTCTCAATCTCTCTCTCTCTCTCTCTCTCTCTCTCTCTCTCTCTCTCTCTCTCTCTCTCTCACACACACACACACACACCCACGCACATACACACACACACACACACACACACACACACACACACACACGCACAACTCGAAGACTGTAAACAGCAACTCGTACAGTACCCGTACACCCTCACAGTCACCAGACACCCCTTGCAACCGCCTTCACACAGCGCGCCGCACAGCGAGCCCCTCATGCAGCCACATTTGAGCCAAGCCCGATTGCCACTGTCTTACCTTTGTGGGGACGGTGATCACAGCGAGATCGTCCGCGGCCGCTGTCGCCACTGACGCCCTGATGCGACTGAAAGTCACCCCCGAAGAGTCCGACGGAGCATCCGCGCCGCAGTGACGCGGCCGTTGCTGCGAGTGATGGGCGGCTAGCTGCACAGAGGAGGGGTGCACCAGCCACAGGTCTTCGCCTACGGCAAAGCGCATCACAGCCACAACATCGCCGCTTAACATGACATAAAATACACAAAATTGTTTCCAGAGCTGTCGCTGTTGATTTGTAAAAAGACACAATACTTTTCCTGGATAGTGAGAACACATTGAATACTTGAAAGTCAGAATTGAATGTGCGAGATGCAAGGGAAGAGCTGTTTTTGCAATCTGTTGGCGGTGGTCGAATAAGCATAATTCATTTGTGGATATATCATTAAGCACTTATGCATAGTCGAATGAAAGCCAAATATTTGCAAGCGCAGCACAATAAGCAACCTATTTTTGCCACAATAAATTGCATCCATCCGGGCTTCATTTCTAATAAGACAATCAGGAAGTCACGACAGAGAGCTGATAAATAGCCCTCAGTCCCAAAATATGATTCAGCAGTTGAGACAAAAGCAAATATTTGATGGATCCGATAAAGTCGACCTTTGCATCCAAAATTAAGGACATGAAACCGATTTTTCATGTTTGCTGTTTAGTTTGCGGAGAAAAGCCGTCATCACGCAAGCCCATCCATTTGCAAAGGAAACGACACCATTGATGGCTGGAAGAATGTTAGTGGGCAATTAAGTGGCGCTGGAGAAGTACTCGCACGTGTACCTTTCGTGGAAAGCACGTCGAGCCAGTCAGCGCCCGCTCCGACGTCGCCGTCGCCGCTATCGCAGCTCTCATCCTCCAATGGCCTCCGGAAGACGCAGGTCGCCAGCATGCTCAGGCGATTCTGCGACGCAGTGCCGTCAAGCTTGACCGCTTGCCGTTGAAGCTCCCACACGCCGACCGTGCAGCGTTGCCAATGCACCCCGCCCCCCTCTCGCCGCCCTCCGCCCCACTCGCCCACCGCCACCACAACCGAGGCACCGTCGCCGACGACGCGCGTAAACACGCCAGCGCAGCGAGCACCATCCGAAAGGCTGACCACCGCTGTGTCAGTTAGCTCACGAAGCGCAGCGCCCTCCACCGCCTCGACGAGCGGCTCGCGACTCGAAACTTTCAGTGGACTGTCCGACACGATATCCCCTTTGGTGCTCTTCTTCGCACTCGATTCGGGAAAATTTCGCGATGTGTCCGGTTCTACTTCGGGGGTACCCTCGTTGCGATCCGAGCATTCCTTGCTACCTTTCGGCCGCGGCAGACGCTCGCTGTGGACCGAGTCGCGAACTTCACGTCTACGCCGTTTCCCGTTCCGAGCGGATCCCCCTAGCAGCTGACGCAGCTTACCGCTCCGCGTGCTCGACGACGGTGGTTCCGCCCGTACCCCCTTCCGTCCTTCATCTTTCCACGACAACCGACGCGCGATGTGGTTCCAGCAAGGCGTCGCGCCCCCCACCGCCGCCGCGCCGACCCCAGTAGCCACACCGTCCTGTGCTGATCCCTCTGTCACTCCTGCTTCCCCTCCTCCGTCTAGATCCACGCTGCGTGGGGCGGGGGTAGGGGTAATGTCTGGCGGCGCGACGGGATGGGTGTCGAACCGGGGAGCTGCACCAAGTCTGTACCCCCCTTCACACCGTGTCCCCCTAAATTGCATAGCCGAGTCCAACTCGCGGCCACGTCTCCCTGCATCGCCCGTGTCATCGCGTAGCTCGCTAGGCGGAGTCTCCCCAACGAAACAATCTTCTCCTGTCGTGCTGGTAAAGTTGCGTTCTACCTGGGAGGGGGATTCAGGGAGGGCAGCCGGCTGGATGGGAGGTCGGGCATTGGTGCTACCGAAGTTGCCACGCTGTCTCCCGCTTTCCCGCGCCCCCCCCGCAGCACGCCCCTCCTGGTCAGGTTCATTGCTTGCTTGGCCTGTCCCCACATAAGTGATCAGACCACCACCAGTTCTTTCTATGAATAGGCGGCTCACAAAGGCGCCCACGTCCTCTATTTTCCTGTTCTCCTTGCGGGCCAGGAGGATCTGTTGGGGTGGCGAGCAGTCGGACGGCAGCTCAGACAGGGCGGTACAACCCCTTCGTGCGTTCCGTATCACGTGAAGCTAAATAGGGCGGGCGGAGTGAAGATCAGCTGCGTGCATTACCTTGCGGATAAACAGCACATTGGCCTCCTTTTCCGCCAGCTGCTGTGGGCTGTCGGTGGTCAGGGGGGCGCAGCGCTCCCAGCCAGGCGGGGCCGCTACCGACGGCGACATTTACGTCGGATTCGGACGAGGCGGAGCAGACGGGAGTTTCTACATACGCTCCGCTCCGGTTGACATGCAGGGGTTATGGACCTTCTCGTTGTCTCTCGCCGGTTGTCTCTCGCTCGACTGAGTGGGAGCGACTTTGAGAAAAGGCAATCTTCAGTCACGCCTTCCTTGCCGCATCATATCAGCAAACAGAATGCACCGCAGCACTTTCCGACGACAGCGCAGTTCGAAATTTGAAATGTATCTCACTTATGGAGTTACGGGTACAGGTACCTGCTTCTGGCAGCGAGGGATATCAGAGGGAAAACAAATATTTGGTTATAATTTTGCTGATGATATGCTGCGACTAGCCTGTATGTAGTACCTGTACCTGGGCTGGTACGTGCCTGTCGCCGCTGCTCATATGAATAATTCTCACAGTACATGTACACGTACATATTCATGATACCAATTTAGATTTAAAATATTACCGGTATAAACTAAATTTTAAGCTTATGTGTAAAAATCATATATTTGATTTGCTTCTGCATAAAATTGTGGTAGATTTGATGTGAATTTAAATAGCCAAGCAGGCAGCCGCATCTAAAGGGATGCATGTGGGCAAGTTGTTGGCCTCTTGGCGTCGAAAGGTCTCTCTCGCCGTCCATGTTGCTCACGCGGACAACGTCTTGCGCGGTTTGTCCGCCGCTGCGGACGGCGTGGAGGCCGCTTCTTCCTCGGCCGGGATGCCTTCTCATGCCACGGCGCTCTTCACCCGCGCCATGGGCCGCAAGCGTCCCCGTGCTTCCTCGAGCGGTGCGTGAGGCGCCGCATGTCGCTTCCACGTGTTGCATTCTCGGCGTGGCATTGTAGTTTCCTTAGATTAATCTGCTAGGTTTGTGCACAATGTAGTGCTTTCCTTTTGCCGTGCTTTGGATTCCGTGATCCTCTTGTCACTCTTGCCCTTTTGTTTCCCCTCCCACTTTCCATGTCCTTGCTCTTCTTGTTCTTCGTGGTATCAATAATCTTCCCTTGTAATCCATTAACCAACTTTATTTGCATGAATATGATTGCATTCGTGCTCACGTTGTTCTTCTTGTAATCCATTGGTTTGTGCACAATGTAGTGCTTTCCTTTTGCCGTGCTTTGGATTCCGTGATCCTCTTGTCACTCTTGCCCTTTTGTTTCCCCTCCCACTTTCCTTGTCCTTGCTCTTCTTGTTCTTCTTGTAATCAATATCTTCCCTTGTAATCCATTAACCAACTTTATTTGCATGAATATGGTTGCATTCGTGCTCACGTTGTTCTTCTTGTAATCCATTGGTTTGTGCACAATGTAGTGCTTTCCTTTTGCCGTGCTTTGGATTCCGTGATCCTCTTGTCACTCTTGCCCTTTTGTTTCCCCTCCCACTTTCCATGTCCTTGCTCTTCTTGTTCTTCGTGTATCAATAATCTTCCCTTGTAATCCATTAACCAACTTTATTTGCATGAATATGGTTGCATTCGTGCTCACGTTGTTCTTCTTGTAATCCATTGGTTTGTGCACAATGTAGTGCTTTCCTTTTGCCGTGCTTTGGATTCCGTGATCCTCTTGTCACTCTTGCCCTTTTGTTTCCCCTCCCACTTTCCATGTCCTTGCTCTTCTTGTTCTTCTTGTAATCCAAACATCTTCCCTTGTAATCCATTAACCAACTTTATTTGCATGAATATGGTTGCATTCGTGCTCACGTTGTTCTTCTTGTAATCCATTGGTTTGTGCACAATGTAGTGCTTTCCTTTTGCCGTGCTTTGGATTCCGTGATCCTCTTGTCACTCTTGCCCTTTTGTTTCCCCTCCCACTTTCCATGTCCTTGCTCTTCTTGTTCTTCGTGTAATCAATAATCTTCCCTTGTAATCCATTAACCAACTTTATTTGCATGAATATGGTTGCATTCGTGCTCACGTTGTTCTTCTTGTAATCCATTGGTTTGTGCACAATGTAGTGCTTTCCTTTTGCCGTGCTTTGGATTCCGTGATCCTCTTGTCACTCTTGCCCTTTTGTTTCCCCTCCCACTTTCCATGTCCTTGCTCTTCTTGTTCTTCTTGTAATCCAAACATCTTCCCTTGTAATCCATTAACCAACTTTATTTGCATGAATATGGTTGCATTCGTGCTCACGTTGTTCTTCTTGTAATCCATTGGTTTGTGCACAATGTAGTGCTTTCCTTTTGCCGTGCTTTGGATTCCGTGATCCTCTTGTCACTCTTGCCCTTTTGTTTCCCCTCCCACTTTCCATGTCCTTGCTCTTCTTGTTCTTCGTGTAATCAATAATCTTCCCTTGTAATCCATTAACCAACTTTATTTGCATGAATATGGTTGCATTCGTGCTCACGTTGTTCTTCTTGTAATCCATTGGTTTGTGCACAATGTAGTGCTTTCCTTTTGCCGTGCTTTGGATTCCGTGATCCTCTTGTCACTCTTGCCCTTTTGTTTCCCCTCCCACTTTCCATGTCCTTGCTCTTCTTGTTCTTCTTGTAATCCAAACATCTTCCCTTGTAATCCATTAACCAACTTTATTTGCATGAATATGGTTGCATTCGTGCTCACGTTGTTCTTCTTGTAATCCATTGGTTTGTGCACAATGTAGTGCTTTCCTTTTGCCGTGCTTTGGATTCCGTGATCCTCTTGTCACTCTTGCCCTTTTGTTTCCCCTCCCACTTTCCATGTCCTTGCTCTTCTTGTTCTTCTTGTAATCCAAACATCTTCCCTTGTAATCCATTAACCAACTTTATTTGCATGAATATGGTTGCATTCGTGCTCACGTTGTTCTTCTTGTAATCCATTGGTTTGTGCACAATGTAGTGCTTTCCTTTTGCCGTGCTTTGGATTCCGTGATCCTCTTGTCACTCTTGCCCTTTTGTTTCCCCTCCCACTTTCCATGTCCTTGCTCTTCTTGTTCTTCTTGTAATCCAAACATCTTCCCTTGTAATCCATTAACCAACTTTATTTGCATGAATATGGTTGCATTCGTGCTCACGTTGTTCTTCTTGTAATCCATTGGTTTGTGCACAATGTAGTGCTTTCCTTTTGCCGTGCTTTGGATTCCGTGATCCTCTTGTCACTCTTGCCCTTTTGTTTCCCCTCCCACTTTCCATGTCCTTGCTCTTCTTGTTCTTCTTGTAATCCAAACATCTTCCCTTGTAATCCATTAACCAACTTTATTTGCATGAATATGGTTGCATTCGTGCTCACGTTGTTCTTCTTGTAATCCATTGGTTTGTGCACAATGTAGTGCTTTCCTTTTGCCGTGCTTTGGATTCCGTGATCCTCTTGTCACTCTTGCCCTTTTGTTTCCCCTCCCACTTTCCATGTCCTTGCTCTTCTTGTTCTTCTTGTAATCCAAACATCTTCCCTTGTAATCCATTAACCAACTTTATTTGCATGAATATGGTTGCATTCGTGCTCACGTTGTTCTTCTTGTAATCCATTGGTTTGTGCACAATGTAGTGCTTTCCTTTTGCCGTGCTTTGGATTCCGTGATCCTCTTGTCACTCTTGCCCTTTTGTTTCCCCTCCCACTTTCCATGTCCTTGCTCTTCTTGTTCTTCTTGTAATCCAAACATCTTCCCTTGTAATCCATTAACCAACTTTATTTGCATGAATATGGTTGCATTCGTGCTCACGTTGTTCTTCTTGTAATCCATTGGTTTGTGCACAATGTAGTGCTTTCCTTTTGCCGTGCTTTGGATTCCGTGATCCTCTTGTCACTCTTGCCCTTTTGTTTCCCCTCCCACTTTCCATGTCCTTGCTCTTCTTGTTCTTCTTGTAATCCAAACATCTTCCCTTGTAATCCATTAACCAACTTTATTTGCATGAATATGGTTGCATTCGTGCTCACGTTGTTCTTCTTGTAATCCATTGGTTTGTGCACAATGTAGTGCTTTCCTTTTGCCGTGCTTTGGATTCCGTGATCCTCTTGTCACTCTTGCCCTTTTGTTTCCCCTCCCACTTTCCATGTCCTTGCTCTTCTTGTTCTTCTTGTAATCCAAACATCTTCCCTTGTAATCCATTAACCAACTTTATTTGCATGAATATGGTTGCATTCGTGCTCACGTTGTTCTTCTTGTAATCCATTGGTTTGTGCACAATGTAGTGCTTTCCTTTTGCCGTGCTTTGGATTCCGTGATCCTCTTGTCACTCTTGCCCTTTTGTTTCCCCTCCCACTTTCCATGTCCTTGCTCTTCTTGTTCTTCTTGTAATCCAAACATCTTCCCTTGTAATCCATTAACCAACTTTATTTGCATGAATATGGTTGCATTCGTGCTCACGTTGTTCTTCTTGTAATCCATTGGTTTGTGCACAATGTAGTGCTTTCCTTTTGCCGTGCTTTGGATTCCGTGATCCTCTTGTCACTCTTGCCCTTTTGTTTCCCCTCCCACTTTCCATGTCCTTGCTCTTCTTGTTCTTCTTGTAATCCAAACATCTTCCCTTGTAATCCATTAACCAACTTTATTTGCATGAATATGGTTGCATTCGTGCTCACGTTGTTCTTCTTGTAATCCATTGGTTTGTGCACAATGTAGTGCTTTCCTTTTGCCGTGCTTTGGATTCCGTGATCCTCTTGTCACTCTTGCCCTTTTGTTTCCCCTCCCACTTTCCATGTCCTTGCTCTTCTTGTTCTTCTTGTAATCCAAACATCTTCCCTTGTAATCCATTAACCAACTTTATTTGCATGAATATGGTTGCATTCGTGCTCACGTTGTTCTTCTTGTAATCCATTGGTTTGTGCACAATGTAGTGCTTTCCTTTTGCCGTGCTTTGGATTCCGTGATCCTCTTGTCACTCTTGCCCTTTTGTTTCCCCTCCCACTTTCCATGTCCTTGCTCTTCTTGTTCTTCTTGTAATCCAAACATCTTCCCTTGTAATCCATTAACCAACTTTATTTGCATGAATATGGTTGCATTCGTGCTCACGTTGTTCTTCTTGTAATCCATTGGTTTGTGCACAATGTAGTGCTTTCCTTTTGCCGTGCTTTGGATTCCGTGATCCTCTTGTCACTCTTGCCCTTTTGTTTCCCCTCCCACTTTCCATGTCCTTGCTCTTCTTGTTCTTCTTGTAATCCAAACATCTTCCCTTGTAATCCATTAACCAACTTTATTTGCATGAATATGGTTGCATTCGTGCTCACGTTGTTCTTCTTGTAATCCATTGGTTTGTGCACAATGTAGTGCTTTCCTTTTGCCGTGCTTTGGATTCCGTGATCCTCTTGTCACTCTTGCCCTTTTGTTTCCCCTCCCACTTTCCATGTCCTTGCTCTTCTTGTTCTTCTTGTAATCCAAACATCTTCCCTTGTAATCCATTAACCAACTTTATTTGCATGAATATGGTTGCATTCGTGCTCACGTTGTTCTTCTTGTAATCCATTGGTTTGTGCACAATGTAGTGCTTTCCTTTTGCCGTGCTTTGGATTCCGTGATCCTCTTGTCACTCTTGCCCTTTTGTTTCCCCTCCCACTTTCCATGTCCTTGCTCTTCTTGTTCTTCTTGTAATCCAAACATCTTCCCTTGTAATCCATTAACCAACTTTATTTGCATGAATATGGTTGCATTCGTGCTCACGTTGTTCTTCTTGTAATCCATTGGTTTGTGCACAATGTAGTGCTTTCCTTTTGCCGTGCTTTGGATTCCGTGATCCTCTTGTCACTCTTGCCCTTTTGTTTCCCCTCCCACTTTCCATGTCCTTGCTCTTCTTGTTCTTCTTGTAATCCAAACATCTTCCCTTGTAATCCATTAACCAACTTTATTTGCATGAATATGGTTGCATTCGTGCTCACGTTGTTCTTCTTGTAATCCATTGGTTTGTGCACAATGTAGTGCTTTCCTTTTGCCGTGCTTTGGATTCCGTGATCCTCTTGTCACTCTTGCCCTTTTGTTTCCCCTCCCACTTTCCATGTCCTTGCTCTTCTTGTTCTTCTTGTAATCCAAACATCTTCCCTTGTAATCCATTAACCAACTTTATTTGCATGAATATGGTTGCATTCGTGCTCACGTTGTTCTTCTTGTAATCCATTGGTTTGTGCACAATGTAGTGCTTTCCTTTTGCCGTGCTTTGGATTCCGTGATCCTCTTGTCACTCTTGCCCTTTTGTTTCCCCTCCCACTTTCCATGTCCTTGCTCTTCTTGTTCTTCGTGTAATCAATAATCTTCCCTTGTAATCCATTAACCAACTTTATTTGCATGAATATGGTTGCATTCGTGCTCACGTTGTTCTTCTTGTAATCCATTGGTTTGTGCACAATGTAGTGCTTTCCTTTTGCCGTGCTTTGGATTCCGTGATCCTCTTGTCACTCTTGCCCTTTTGTTTCCCCTCCCACTTTCCATGTCCTTGCTCTTCTTGTTCTTCTTGTAATCCAAACATCTTCCCTTGTAATCCATTAACCAACTTTATTTGCATGAATATGGTTGCATTCGTGCTCACGTTGTTCTTCTTGTAATCCATTGGTTTGTGCACAATGTAGTGCTTTCCTTTTGCCGTGCTTTGGATTCCGTGATCCTCTTGTCACTCTTGCCCTTTTGTTTCCCCTCCCACTTTCCATGTCCTTGCTCTTCTTGTTCTTCTTGTAATCCAAACATCTTCCCTTGTAATCCATTAACCAACTTTATTTGCATGAATATGGTTGCATTCGTGCTCACGTTGTTCTTCTTGTAATCCATTGGTTTGTGCACAATGTAGTGCTTTCCTTTTGCCGTGCTTTGGATTCCGTGATCCTCTTGTCACTCTTGCCCTTTTGTTTCCCCTCCCACTTTCCATGTCCTTGCTCTTCTTGTTCTTCTTGTAATCCAAACATCTTCCCTTGTAATCCATTAACCAACTTTATTTGCATGAATATGGTTGCATTCGTGCTCACGTTGTTCTTCTTGTAATCCATTGGTTTGTGCACAATGTAGTGCTTTCCTTTTGCCGTGCTTTGGATTCCGTGATCCTCTTGTCACTCTTGCCCTTTTGTTTCCCCTCCCACTTTCCATGTCCTTGCTCTTCTTGTTCTTCTTGTAATCCAAACATCTTCCCTTGTAATCCATTAACCAACTTTATTTGCATGAATATGGTTGCATTCGTGCTCACGTTGTTCTTCTTGTAATCCATTGGTTTGTGCACAATGTAGTGCTTTCCTTTTGCCGTGCTTTGGATTCCGTGATCCTCTTGTCACTCTTGCCCTTTTGTTTCCCCTCCCACTTTCCATGTCCTTGCTCTTCTTGTTCTTCTTGTAATCAAACATCTTCCCTTGTAATCCATTAACCAACTTTATTTGCATGAATATGGTTGCATTCGTGCTCACGTTGTTCTTCTTGTAATCCATTGGTTTGTGCACAATGTAGTGCTTTCCTTTTGCCGTGCTTTGGATTCCGTGATCCTCTTGTCACTCTTGCCCTTTTGTTTCCCCTCCCACTTTCCATGTCCTTGCTCTTCTTGTTCTTCTTGTAATCCAAACATCTTCCCTTGTAATCCATTAACCAACTTTATTTGCATGAATATGGTTGCATTCGTGCTCACGTTGTTCTTCTTGTAATCCATTGGTTTGTGCACAATGTAGTGCTTTCCTTTTGCCGTGCTTTGGATTCCGTGATCCTCTTGTCACTCTTGCCCTTTTGTTTCCCCTCCCACTTTCCATGTCCTTGCTCTTCTTGTTCTTCTTGTTATCAATAATCTTCCCTTGTAATCCATTAACCAACTTTATTTGCATGAATATGGTTGCATTCGTGCTCACGTTGTTCTTCTTGTAATCCATTGGTTTGTG
>JAPMLY010000240.1:105000-277288 GCA_026401115.1 Tetraselmis chui | reverse complement strand
CCAATTTTTATTTCAACAGTGAGTTTACTGTTTACACGGACTGCCTCAAGTACTCATTAGGTAGGAACGCCTATGAGAGCTTCGATAACAACGTGGTGGGACACGTCTACGCAAGGAAGGGGCTTTAGTAAGGGGGGTGAATTGCAGTGGGCATGGAGAAATGGGGGGGGGGGGGCGGGAAATCACGGATACATTGATATTTTTTCTGTATTTGTATCTTATTTTCCGGTTGGGAAAGGTCGGGAACGGTACTTATTTAGTACATTCTTCGTAAAGCCAAGAAGAGCGAACGCCCCCCGTCCTTTACACATGGAAGGCTACTTCCGACGCCTATTTTTTAACGTGAATTATGGAGCGTGGGGTAAGTTTTCGCTAGAAATAGTCGATAGCGTCGTGTAGGGACTGAGACAGCGACACAATTATTGGCGGTTGGAGGCAACGGGTGGAAGGCCCACAGTAGGGGGATAGGGGGAACTATAATAATCCACGAAGATATTCACATGTTCTTTGTATTTGAAAATTTATCTAGTTTATGTTTAGGGCTCATGGTTGAGGGTTTATGGTTTTAAACCTAAAATGTCGGGAGGGCACTAATTTGGTAAATTCTTTACACGCATGGGAGGTTGCCAACCTTCTCAAAAGCGACATGCAAGCTTGCTTCCGACCCAAATTTGTTGGCACGGATGGAATGTGAGGCATAATGAGGGGTCGCTGATGATAGCTTCGATAACATCGTGGTGGGGTACGGCGACACAATGGTGGAGGGGGAAGTGTTGGATGAAACTCGAATTATCAGAAATGTGTTGATTTGCATGCCAACCTATTCAATACCCTAAATTTATCCTAATAGTAGGTTGTTCCTCCATCGTCTGCTATGCACTCCCTAAGCCGTTTGGGGATGGAGTTGAACACGGCGCAATGGGCAGAGTAAGGAATTGTTTCCCACTCGTGTTGTTATTGTTGTATAGCCGACTCAAAATTGCGTGGGGACAAGTCCGATCTTTTTTGTAATCTATTCGACACAATACCCCACATGTTTTCAATCCAACTAAGGTAAGGGCTTTTGGCATGGCATTGCATCACTTGAAAGCCGCATTCAGACGAAAGCTAATTCCTAACCTTCTTGTAAGCATGAGCTTTAGCGTTATCTTGCTGAAAAATCCACTTATGTTGCGCCTCGGCTGAGGGCCTTTTTGCCATCAAAGCCTCACACGCGGGTATCATGTGCTCATGCAACAAGGTGATATACACCTCGCCATTTACGCCCTTGCTCTTTGCCTTAACGCCGCTGCTCCCCACTCTCACAAACAAAGGTGTCTTGCCATACTTGCTAACACCACTATACGCGTGCACTTTGAAATAGTTTTGCTCTTATATCTTGGTTGGCGGTTCATCCTCGAAAAGCACCCACTCCTTGTTCCCGGGCCCCTTATTGGACAGCCAAAAGTGCTTGTTGTCTGTCACAACCACATTGTGCCATGACTTCCGTACCCATTGTCTGGCAAAGCATAACCGTGCGCGCATGTGCTTGACTGTTAGTGAAACACGCTTCCTCGGCCTCATCTGGCGAGCTAAGTACTTGTTCATGTACCGGCTCAGCACTCACAGTCACTCCCAGCCTCTGCTGCAGCATCTTGGCAAGTTGGGTACACCGATCGCCTCGCTTTACACCCTCCTGCAAAAGGAGGGTGGCTTCTCGGGACGCCAAGGGCGCTCGGGGCATGCCCGCCCAAGGCGTGTCGTCCACTGTCCCGGTAGCTTTAGAGCGCCGGCACCACTTCTCGACAACCCTCACGGTTGCTTTACAATCCTGCGCGGCCTTACGAGTGCTGCCAAGTGGTTCGGCTTCGTGGACGAGGCGCCAACGCCTTGCGAGTACACGTGGAGAAGGTGGCATACTACGAAACGGCGGCAGTCGACGTGAGCAATAAGGTCGACAAGAGGAAAAGACAGCGCGCTGGCGCGGTTGGCGGTCTCGGCTGCAGGGAACAAAGTTTTGACGATTTCCCGCTAATTTTCGCCAAGTTTTGCGGTCTCCCGCCGCTGCACGGGAATATTGAAAACGTCCTACACTCCTCCGCTAAAGTCCGGACAAGATTTCGCACCTTCGCAAGTACAAAATGTATTAATGAAACCATGCGTAGATTTTATTGACCAATCTCCTGAATTCATAGGCAATGCTTTTGCGCGCAAAATGGAATGCACCGACAACTACGGGGGGCGAATTCGAGCACTGCCGGGCTTGTGTGCTTGGGGTTATCGCGCCCGCACCCGTGCGGCACGCTCTTTGAAACCGTCGCCGTGCTTGTTAGACGAAAAGAGTAACGGGCGCACAACGCCGCAATATGAATGTTGATGCGACGGTCGCGCAAATATAATGCATACGCGACGAAGGGAGGAGGTGTTGGGCAGGCCGCTGGGGGGGAAACGCACGATATCGCGTATGTAGACTTACCACCGATATGCGCACAACCCAAGGGCAAGCTGCTTTCGGTCACAATGTTCAAGCGATCATAACTGACTCATATATGGTCCAAACGTCTTGTAACTTGTACCGTTGGACGCGTCTTTTTAGTGTGCGTCGAACGCATTTACTCCAGAGTTCAAACAACCATAAATTGATTTGTTATGAACTATTTTAATTTACAAGTTATTCCGGCAAAGCTGAGCCGCAGTGCCAAGCAACACCCATCGAATTCGGCTCACCTCATGAGGCGATTTGTGCGAAGTTTGTCGATATATGTTTAGAAATTCTTCATTCCTACTGACTTCCGTGCCCAATTCCCGACACGTGCTACGCGTGGGGGCGGGTGTGGTTGGCACAAGCACATACCCAAGCATTCCTAACACCACCGTCAACGTGATGCGTCCCTAACGGCCAAGTTGGGCCTCGCCCCTCCCCTAAGCCAATCGCCCTCGCATGTTTACAACATGCAGTGTTTATCCAAGACCTGCGTCATGTGCGTTTTCGCTAGCTTGCTTTCAAGCAAAAATATCACCCGTGCATGCGGCGTGAACTTCCGTGCTCTATTCACACACCCGCAAACCAAACCTCGCGCATTGAACACGGCACCCACGCCTCCGAACCCCTTCCAAAAAGTCCCCAAAAATACGGTTATGTGGAACAGAGGGTAATATGCAGCTTGGCATGAGCGCTTGAGTAATGCCCAAGCGTGGCGCTCAGAATGACGTGTGTAGTTTAGACAATTTCTTGGGAATTTATGGGCTTAATTCGACAAACTCCACCGACAACATCCGCTTTCAGCTGAGGTCTAGCCACCCCGGATGGCAGCTAACTGCTTGCTTCTCGGCTCTCTTACAATTGGGTGGTACTCGGGTATCGTCGTGCTTGAATTGGTGAGAGGGGAGCGTGTTCTTGACTAGCTTATGCTTAACATAATGCATGTCCGGACGTTTGTGGAGGAGTGTACAATATTTCAAAGTACAGGTACGGGTACGAAAAATAATAGTGGTCATATTGAAATTATAGAGGTTTAAATTACACTGGGGGCGAGAATTGTCGGGCGTTGCCACGACGTTACAAATTCTAACCGCTCGAGTACGCAAGACACTGTGGGTAAAACACAGACATGCGTTACCCCTATATGACGCGCCGACACACAAAGGTCGTCCACCTTCTGCCTTTGCGCGAGCACAGCTCACGCAACGGCATATAGACTCTAGTCGTCTAGTAAGGTGACTGATCTCTACTAGCACACGGTGTAGCTACTATCGAAAACATTCACACGGCAACTATGGCAGACAATCTACCAGAACACTTGTACCCGACGGGGGACGACAGCGGGGACATCCGAGCGCCACCATCTGCAGCGCGGTTTGAAAACTTGTATAATCTTGTTAACCATCTGCTCCTGAAGGTAGACGGCGACCTGACGAAACCGCCAGCCCCTACCAAGCCGCATAACATTCCGTCAGTACATGCCGACGCAGTATCTGAGGGTGGGAGCGTGGACGAGTACGCCACGCCTGTATCTGCTCATTCGACCAAGCCAGCGTACATCGACCCGCGCGATTGGATCGACTTACTCCCACGAGCGTTCAACGACAATTTACCGCCTGTCAACGCTTCTATACCGGGCCTTTGGACGCCTCGACACGACGAGACTGACATGCTCCTAACCGAGGAAAAACGAATTTCCTCTCGCGACGAGTATCGACACCTAGCGTGTTATGGCGTTTACTCTGCGGCCGCGGACGCGGCGCTCGAAACATCTATGGCAACGATTCGTTCGACAACCGCTACCGAAGCGGAACGAGCGCACGCCTAGGATATTATAGACGCGGCCGTTCGGACACACAAGGCTGTCACGCATGCCGTCGAGTCGCGACTTACCTACGTTCGACGATTCAAAGGCAAGAAGGCCCTTACCGGAGAGGAGCGAGTCGCCGAACGCCTCGTCTACTCCAGATTCTTCGACACACAGGCGGCCGACCGCAGCACCAACGGCGTCGACGGCCTCCTCGCGGCACTGGAAGACAAACGAATCGAAGTTAGTCTCCACGCGGCCGCAAAAGCTCAAGCCGCTCAAACCTTTAAGCAGTCGACGCCCGGCAAGGGCGACGGAGGCAACCCCGACAGACCTACCGCGAGGCCGGACAAGAACCTCAAAGACAAGGAAATCATGGACAAGGAAAAACGCGAGAAGCGCGACAAGGACAAGACTCGCCAACACAAAAAGCCCGAGCCCGAGGCAGAGGGCTGATGGTGTGCACCGCCGCGCCGATTCCTGCAACCCAGCCTCCGACTACATGCGACATCGCGTGCGACGGAGCTGGCACGAGTGGGAGAAAATCGGCGCGAGCGTGCAAACCCTACAGTGGATCCGGGAGGGCGTATCGATACCGTTCAAAAACAACCGCCCACCCCCACGATTCAACCAAGGCGTGTCGTTCCTCGATGCTACCCTTGCCCAACTAGAATTCGTCGAACGCGAATTAGCGCGCTTTGTACAGGCTGGCGCTTGGGAGCCTTCGACATGCAGCGACTACGTCTCCATGCTATTCCTAGTACCAAAACCGGGCGTCAACCAGTGGCGATTAATCTGCGACCTACGCCCACTCAACAAGTATTGCGTGCGAAAACGACTCAAGATGGAGACACTACTCGGGGTAAGGCACCTCACCCGCAAGAGGGACTATATGCTCAGCTTCGACCTACAAGACGGGTTTTACGCACTGGGCATCAACCTAGCGGACCGAAACTACTTCACCGTCAACGTCCGAGGCCAACTCTACAGACTAGCGGGGCTACCTATGGGTTGGTCCCTATCCCCGTTTTACTTATGCAAGATGACGCTAACCTTCGTAAACTTCCTGCGCAACCCGGACCCCGAAGCACATATCACGCCGACGAGCAGTTGCTCGAAGACCTACCTCAGACGAACGCGGTGGCGCGGCGCCCGGATACTACCCTACGTCGACGACTTTCTACTCTTCGCGTCAATAGAGGAAGAAGCGCTTACCTTACGCCACCGCCTATCACAGCTGCTCGACCGGCTCGGTCTCCTCCGACACCCCACCAAGGGTTTCTGGACACTAGCGTAAGTTGGGCACCATATGGGTATCGACATCGACACAACGTCAGGCTACTTCTACGCGCCGAAGCAAAAAACTCAACAAGATTGCGCAACATGCCAGACACCTCATCGGCAGAGCTACACGGAACGCGCGCTGGTTACCCGTAAAAGACCTACAGTCACTCGCAGGTCAGGCCCAATACCTTTTCTTGCCAATTCCGGCGGCCAGATTTTTCCTCCGCGAACTTCACTCCGTCGTCGGCGAGAAGTGGGGTGGCCTTGTCCGGCTCACCCCCCAGCTACGCCGCGACCTACAGTGGTGGACATAGGTGCCCAGTCAGTCCAACGGCAAGCCCATCCACAAACCCGTAGAAACAGCATATCTACACACGGACAGCTCCGGGTATGGATGGGGCGCGGTCCTAAACGAGCAAGTCGAGGCTCGAGGATTCTGGAGCAAGGAAGACGAACATCAACACATTACCTGGAAGGAGCTGAAGGCCGTCCGTCAGGCTGTCGAGAGTTTCCTACCACAACTGGCAGGCCGCAACGTCCTCCTGCACGAAGACAACCAGGGAGTATGTCACATTCTGACTGGCCTGACCTCACGGTCGCCAGTTATGATGGACGAACTACGACGACTATGGTGCCTACTCGACACGAACAACATCACTATCAGGGCCAGCTACATCATGTCAGCGGCCAACGTATGGGCCGACACGCTCAGTCGACATCTCGACAGCGACGACTCGAGACTAGACCCGGTAGTGTTTGCAGAACTCGATGCGAGGTTCGGAAAACATTCGATCGACCGCTTCGCCTCGGCCCTCAATACCCTACTACCCCGCTACAACGCAAGCAGGAAGGACCCCACGTGCGAGGCTGTGGACGCCCTCCACCTCTCAGACAACGATTGGCGCAAGGAGAACAATTGGTGCATCCCACCTTGGCCCCTCCTACCCAACCTTGTCCAAAAACTTCGACAGAGCGGCGCAGCATCTACCGTAGTCGCCCCTCGTTGGACAGGAAAGGTCTGGCACCAGGCGCTTACCGAGCTGGCTTCCGAGGAAATCATCATCGCGCCAGGCCGAGACTTGTTCCAACCCGGACGGCGGGCGCTACGCGGTACAACAGGCAGTCCACACAGGCCTGTGACAATATTCCGCGTTCCCTTCCGGCGTGGCTCTATCTGAGGCGAGGAGCGGTCAGTGCTACGTTAGCACTATTTACGGGAGTACACCACGAGCCAAGAATCCCGCACCCCCAATCCGGCCGTAAAGCACAGCCTAAGTATCGGGTTACCGTCACAGCCACCACCAACCCTTGGATCGAGACGATGAAACCGTACATGACTAAAATTCTCGGTTCTGACGCACTGGGCACGACGACCCTGGCTCTCCTCGCCGCAGCATGGCCCCTAGCACGGCAGCAACGTACGGCAGTACTATCCGCCGCTACTTCGATTTCTGTACGGAACAACGACTCGCGCCGCTAGCGGCCACACCGGCACACATGGCACGCTACGTCGCATGGCTGGGTCAACTAGGTACTATCAAGGCCTCGAGTCTCCAGCCGTACCTATCAGCAGTCAACGGCTTCTTCAAGGACCACGGCCTCGAACCAATTGCCATCGGAGATCTGGTCGCGAAAGTGAGAAAAGGCCTAGCGGCCTCGCAAGTCGCGATTAACGACACGCCGGTACGGGTCCACCTGCCCGCCTCTATTATCGTAAAAGCCCTACGCATGGCTCAAGCCCTACGACTCCAACTCACGGCGGCCACGTCGCGTGAACTGCTCCAAGCCAGCCCAGCACGAGAACAAGTTCGTTTACTACGGGCATGCACTACGGTGGTACTACTCTACTTATTCTTCAGTAGAGGGGGCGCAGGCATAGGCTGCTTAACAGAGGACCTCGTCGCCTCCGAGGCAGACGGACTACGCTTGTACCACCGTACAAGAAAGGGCCAACGCCAAGTCTCACCGGAACGCAAACTACTGTGTCACTTACCGCCCACAGTACACACCGAGGTAATTCACATGTTATTGTTCTTCGACGCTATCTGACACACGCTCTCGGACGGAAAATACCCGACAGCGCGGTGGGCGATTAGCACCTCCGAACGACACGAAAAATGGACAACCAACACGCTCACGGGATGGCTCACCGAGGTCACGGTGGCACTACAAGAACGACCCCCAGAAGGTTGCAGCTGGACATCACACTCCCTCCGAAAAGGGGCTGCGACAGCCGCCTACAGCATCGGCGTTACGCTACAGAAGATCAAACACTTCGGTGGCTGGTCAACGGAGTCGAGCGTCGTCCTCGACTACATCGACCCGACCGCCCTTGCATGACGGTCAGAGTGGTTCCTCTTCGGTTGGCTCACACCATGGGGTGGCCAACCTACGACGAACAACCCGCCCAATGGCGACAACATGGCAAACGGAGCCTCCCCCTGCTTTGTAAATGGTCATATTGAAATTATAGAGGTTTAAATTACACTGGGGGCGAGAATAGTCGGGCGTTGCCACGACGTTACAAATTCTAACCGCTAGAGTACGCATGACACTGTGGGTAAAACACAGACATGCGTTACCCCTATATGACGCGCCGACACACAGAGGTCGTCCACCTTCTGCCTTTGCGCGAGCACAGCTCACGCAACCCTCCCTCCCGATTCCCTCAATTAGCGTACGTACGTACGTACCGGGCCCTGGGCCCCTTGCGAGCAAAAAATGTAAGAGATCAACACTTTTGGCAAACTGAGCCTCCCCCTGCTTTGTAAATGCTTGTAGTTTATAAAAAAATGCTCTCGAAGATCGCGCTATTGCATGCTATTTTTTTTTCAGCGACAGCCCAGCGACAGAAACGGTACGTCCAGCGACAAAGAGAGATACGTCTAGCGACCGCGAGTATACGTGGATTTCATAATATTATTAAACTTCGCTCTGAAACTCATAATATTATCACTTTCGGGACCCGCCCAGCGATCTGCTGATACGTCCAGCGATCATCAGCGCACCGCTGGCATCCTACTTTGCGGCATCCCATCATCGCGGCACTGCCCGGTCAGAGAACGCTCGAACCGATCTCCCAAGAGACTACTGGCTTCATTAAGGCACCGCAATTGCCACTGCTTCTTTGCTTGCTCGCCTGTGGCACATGGCACCGCTAATGCCGCACCGATCCCCGTAAACGAGTCCCGCCGTCGCTGCGGAGTCATGCGACAAATTTTAAAACCCTTATCTATATTATTCGAAAAATGGCAGCAGGGCAGCAGCAGGACGAAAGTACGTATTATGTTATCGTTGATATTTCTGTATTTTCTACAATATGACTATTCGTGGACAATATTCAATCTTACCTTAATTAACTTGCCTTATCATTATTTGAATCATAATGTGAGTATTTTATCAGCAATCGATACATTTTCACCGGTACCCAGGTACTGGGTTTATACAGAGCCCGCTACTGGAGCAGTACCCGTACTTGCGCAGAACTAGCCGTACAGTATTTTAATAAATGTTTGATTACAAGAAGACCAACGTGAGCACGGACAGGGAAAATAGGAGGGGAAACAAAAGGGCAGGAGTGACAAGAGGATCACGGAATCCAAAGCACGGCAAAAGGAAGCACTATATTGTGCGCAAACCGAGCAGATTAAACCAAGGAAACTCCTAGGCAACGCCGAGAATGCAACACGTGGAGGCGACAAGCGGCGCCTCACGCGCCGCTCGAGGAAGCACGGTATTACAATATTTTAGCTAGCCATTATTATACTACATTTCAAATAAAACAATAAATTTGGGCATTTCAAAACTTTGTTTTCCCAACTTTGCTAGTGGTTACCATTGCGTGATTTGCAGTAATTGTTAGGATCTTAAAACTCAATTGAACAAGATTCTCGCCGTCTTAACTCCAAGGCCACCACAAAGCACGGAGAATGGGAGAGAAAGTAGTCAAAATAATTTAAAATTTTCCTTCGCGATTTTCTACCCTAACTATGCTCGAAAATTCAAATCTTGTCGCGTCTCGTGTGTATTTTTAGTTTTAGTGGTCCAATAGGTGCGTTGTGCCGGTGCGTGTGGCTCAAGGCAAGAGACGCAACCGTTGGGTTAGGACTGCCCCACTCGAGCCACGGCGAATGTCTCTCATTTCGAATGGGTGTGCCACTAAAATGTTTCGAACCGGGTCAGTCGGACAATCAAGTGTCATAACATAAATTGAGGCGGTAGACCAATAGCACACTCCAATTTTTAAAGCCCTTCGGCGGATTTGTAGTACGTGCGCTTCTTGCGCTGCCGGAGTGATTTTCACGTGCAAGCTTAACTACGATTTTTTGTCCAACGCGGCTTTGTTGAGAAGTAAGCGCACCTCACTTAAAGATAGAAGTATGCTACAACAAGGGAAATCACTCCATTAAAGGGAGGCACGCTCACGATGGCCTAGACAATTGAGAGGGAAATAAAGATGGCGACATGGTCAAAACAACCAATCACGAGACATGTTTGAGAACAATGGGAGACTGGCGACAAATTGTACCGAGTAGCCGTAAACACGATAACACGAGGAATATACTATAATTTTATGACATGATAGAAGTGCAATTATGTGCACGTGGGTGGCTCCCCTCGATGACGTAAAAATACCTTGGATGCTTACGGTAACTACTTTGTCCACTTGGTATTATGCCACTCATACCCACGCATGTCAAGGGCACGGTGCTAGCTAGCGGCCCAACACGGGGTAAAGGTGAAAGCAATACTATGTCAACGCGCAAATTGAGTAGGGAAGAAGCGCCCGCCATGCTATTGTGACGAGTATTGCCCTTTATGAGTACATTACATGACATTGTACATGCACTCTTTACTAATCTTATATGTACTTTTCCATCGGCATGACGTGCTTGCGGCTACGTCGCCATTGCTACAGCTCGAGGACAATGTACATACATTAGACAATGCGGTATTAGTACATCATGGTACGTGCAATATGCATAGTAAATTCTAGCATGCCACATGACGCTGTGGTCTAGTCTCCCGAGACAAACATGCTACGTCGCCACTTTGTTGAGACCGCTACGAGAGCCCCAATGCAAGGCACAAAGAACATGCGAGACTAGGCGGGAGTCAACTAGGCAAACTTATTTTAGCCTAGTGGATTGGAGGGGAGTGACAAACGGCATAATTTTTTCAGTTTTAATTGCAAACAATTGCTAACTTTAAACAATGAACATCTCGGCGGCGGGAGACAACCCGTGGGAGACACTGCCACGTGTCATACGAGAAAATGGGCGGTGAAAAGTTAGCGCATAAGAACAAGTTTAAACGACGACGAAAGCTCACACTCGAAGAAGACTAGTAGAAACTAGACAGCTACAAGTTGCGATTGAACAACGGCACAAAATTATCTTTAAATATCTATAGGCTAGTCGTTAATGCTCGTCATGGCGTTTTCGGCATTTGTTGAAGTATCCCTTTAATTAATCCGCCTGTCAGCTTTCATCATTTGCTGAAATCCATACACGACATAGAGCAATTGTAAAGATGTGTTTATTATGAATTTAAGATGTATTTTTACTTTATTGTAAGTAAATGGTACTAGATGAAATGATGTACCTGATAGATTGTTTACTAATAAAAGCGATTTATACCGATGATAGAATAGCGCTTAGCGTTTAATTTGTTAATGTGGTGGAGTTTCTCCGTCAGTTTCATAAACATTTCGTACGCCAGCTCGCTTCATGCGGGATATATTCGTGCTGAATGCGTAGCGGATATCGCTGCTCAATTTCATAATTTCCGAGTTAGCGACAGCGGGCGAGATCGTGAGATCTAGCGAGATCTCATTGTCGCTGAATATTCTTGGAGCGATACAAACCGTTGGATTCCTGTCGCTGCCGGTCGCTAGTTTTACCATATCTATACGATATTACGCCGTGACATAATAATGATTGTCTGTCGTCGCTGAATCCACCTGGCACCCTGTGGAACCCACATTCCGATGGTTTAGTATGTTATTTTCAATCCTTACTGCCAGGTCATCACAAGCAAAGACCACATCGATATCGAAGACAACTCGAAACGGCGCCATTTAGTGTACTTAATGTAAATGTCTAGATAGCAGACTCTTAGTCATCGACTATCTAAATACATTGGGTGAGCGATTTGATTTATCTCTCTATCTTTACTTATAGCGGTCTCCGCCGCTTTTTCTTCTGAGAATACGATTTGGTATTTATCTCTATGTTACGTCGATTCTTCATCTAAGGGTTTACTGTCGGTACGTTGTGCACACGTCCTTGATGATAAATGTTTAGACGCGGTGAATGAACGCACCCATGGGCCGATAAGTTACCTGATCACGGGGATCGTCTAGGCCAGAAGACACTCATCACGTAGGTGGCAGACACGCTTCCGACCGGTGTGCACGTACAAGTTTCGTCGTAGTGTTTCCAGAGTCCTTCGACAATTCCTGCCAGCCTTAGCTGCAGCTCGCGCGACGTATATATCGACAAGATGTTGTCCCTTCAAACCACTGGGCGTCCGCTGGCTGTGCACGGGCGGGGTTCTCTGCCGCGATCCTCCCGGCCTGCCTCCAAGCTCGCACCCACTCTCCTGCACTCGCCTCGCCTCGACCTCCGTGTTCCTGCGGCCGCGTCTGAAGCTATCGTGGATGATGGAAAAGTTGCCATGATCTCAAGTATCGACGAGTACGAGCAGGCCATGTCTGAGGCGAACGGCCTAGTTGTGCTTAATATCGGGTCCAAAATGTGTGGGCCCTGCAAGCTCATAGCCCCGTATGTGGCGGAGCTGAGCCAGGAGTTCGAGAACGCCGCGTTCTTGAAAATCAATGGCGATACAAATAAGGAGACTGTGGTGCGATGCCCACCCCACGTCATTCGTTGTTCTCGTTTGAAATTACCTTGCGCAGATAGACTCAGTGCCGCTTCTATCCTCACCCCAACTAAAAAAAATATTTCTGCTACGCAAAGTTGTGAATTACACTTATGTCATTGCCCGCTGTCCGCTGAATGACTAACCCTTTACGTATCCGGTTACCCGCAGGCGATGATGAAGGAATGGGGAGTGAAGTCTGTGCCCGAGTTCAGGTACGCAGTCTATGTTTTTAATCCTCGTCACTTGTTTGCATCGTCCGTTGCTACAGTGTTGCTACGGTCGGATTTCGTACCGACGCCTCACTGCGCTTCGACACAACTTCCTTGCGACAGGTTTTTCAAGGGCGGCGAGGAGATTCACAAGCATGCAGGAGCAAACAAGGACCTTCTTCGAGCCGCCATCGAGGAGCACATCTGAGCCGGAGTGGTGCTCTATTGCGGCTCGAACAAGATCCTTTTTTCAGTGGTTTTCGTTCGAAGTGCTTATAAACGCCGCCCAAGCCCGATATCCTAGCTTAGCTCCTTCCACATATGCTCCCACCTACTGTATTGAATGCAGCTTATCGAAGTTCCGGTAATACGGCATGTATTCTGTCAATATACGATAATGAACCTGTACACTGTCAGCAATCATGTAAAAACACAGCCTCTATGGCATATTTTCGGCAACCCTGAGTCCTCATCACCCATCACCTTGAGCCTTCTCACTTCCGCGTATTCTGGTTGTGATGAGTCCAACTGTCAGACTGCCCTGCAGCTGGGTGCGATTAGGATGGACTGTCGAAACTGACGCTGCAACATGGGCTTCTTCCATTTGTCTTGACCTGCTCCTCGTCCGCAATCATCACTCTTGCACATTCCGTAGCAGACTCTCCTCTCGCGCCAAGTTTTGGGTCGCAATGTTAGGTAGGTGTCGAGTTAGTGTCTATCGCAGCATTTGCAGTCTTGTTTTGCAGCCTACGGCGGTAGGAACTGGCAAACCCTTTCATTTGGGTCATTGCAGGCCACGACAGCTCTGACGGGTTGACTTTGGTTACTTTTCCTTGTGTCATTAGCACCCACAGACACTCCACATTCCTTCCAGCCTCTGTTACTTAACCTTGATGCTTAGCGCTTCTAAGTAAACCATGTGAAGATGCATTCCAGGAGCACACTCCTTCCCCCAACAACATCTTGAAGGGAGGGAACAGAAGCGCTTGCGTGCTCTTTCCGTGAGTCGAGTCTGGACAAACGCGCTCACACCGAGACGGCGACATCCGACCCGGAACAGTTTCCTGTGACCCACTCCCTGTCTAACCACTTCGTTGATGTCAAGAGTAACCTAGCTTGAGAGTCAGGGACCGCCCGCACGGACAGGAAACATGACGCTGGTCTGATATAATTACGACAACGGGTGGGACTGCATTTTAGCTCACCCCCTCAACTATATCTTAGCGCAGAGGATCAATAAAAAAGTACTACCTGGGTTGGAGTCTTTATTGCGTTATGCCCTGGAATCTCAAAAGACGCGCCACATGGCCCAGTATCGTTACACTCTCTTGGGCCTGCGCTTGCCCTTGCCACCTTCCAAATTGGACCACATGCGTGCCAACGACTGTGTGCCAAAAGAGGCGCCCTCCTCAGCGACCTGACTGTTCTACGCAACCACCACCCCAAGTGTGTTTTCCTAGGTGAAGAAGACTCGGGGTGATGCAATAGATCGTCGCCTGCGCCATAGCGTCAGGCTTGACTGGTGAAATGTGGGCGTGGGGGGTGTCTCAGATATTGGGTTGAAGCCCCTGTCATGCTCAATGCTGGTGTTGCACATCCACAGGCGGCAAGAAACGTTTACTGACAGTGCATGGCCTTTCGCTGATTAATGATGAAGAAAGAAGTCGAGCTATAGTGGTGAATGGAGCTGCATCGTGGTCGAGCTATAGTGGTGAATAGAGATGCATCCTGCTGTGCATCTGAGATCTGCTCGACAAGAATCTCCTTTTCATAAGTAGTCCGCGCCTTGCACCACCGGGAGCGAAAAACTTCGAATGAAAGGGTCACAAGTGGAATGAGTTGCAACCATGAGACATTGACAAAGTGTCAGATACGCTACAGTCTTGAAATACGATTATCATCGGTCTAGACACTGCCTGTCCCCAGCAACGCGATGCTTCTCTGTGGCATAGAATGAGCAGATAATGGATGCCCCCAGTTATCAGATCTCGTTTACAGCTTTGAGAATGGTGCGTAGCATCACGCTCGGGCCAGTCTGCAAGTGCTTTCTGTGTCACCACCAAGTCCTCTCTGAATAGACTCAAACATAAACCGCAGTCACCGAATGCCCACTCGTCTAAATCGTGCACACACACACACACACACACACACACACACACACACACATGTGCTAGTAGCCCGTAGCACTGGGCAATCGTTTTCAAGAAGCGAGTGGCAGGGGAACATACTCCAACTACCCTCTCGCCGGCTAAAATGAGACAACGAGACAGCCCTTCAGCAATCGGAGGCTATCGTACTTTTGGCCCAGTCCCAAACAATTTCATGAACGGATGACGGAGACCCAAATCGCAGTGGCATGACCTGCACAGTGCGACGTCTCTAAGACGTGGCGGACCGCCAGTGCGGCGGGGTTTCCACAATTAGCCAATATTCACTTGCCGTGGTAGTCGCAAACACAACTATAGTGCATGTTTTTGCGGTATAAAACGGTTTGTGGCAAACATCCCATCGGCGCTTAATGTATGCAACTGTAAATGTTTTCAAACATCTCCGTATTTGCGAAATTAAACAATGCTGCGAGGACGACAACGCTTATTCCTCCGCCGATATCAGCCGAGTCCGTCGCGCACAGCCGTTCAGGCACTGGTCTTATCACGACACTGGACTAATTATGTACCTTCGCTACCCTGTGAGGCACCCGACGGTTTTCATCACTTCCTGTGTGTAGCGCGTCAACGGCCGAACACGGGAGACATCCGAGGATACGAACCGTCACCTCAGACACGGAGAGCTTTTTTTAATATATGAGGGAGTTGTGGAAAGTTTGTCCACACTGGACCTACCACGAACTAGGTTAAAAAAAAAGACCGCAGGGCCGGTATGGCACCGGTCTTCGAGTCGCACAGCAAGCGCCGGCAGTGAAGTGACTCTGACGACAAACTAGGGCGTTTTGTGAAGAATGAAGTTATAGAGCAATGACGGGAGAAGTCAAAGCTCGCATCGAGTCCCGCAGGTCCGCTTCGGCCCATTTAACGCCGAACCAAGCCAGCTCTAAAACCAAAACTTAGCAGCGACTTCCATATAACAGGCTAACTATTACGGTACTGGATACAAGACTATACACTGGCGCATTGCCATGGCGTCCTAAATCTTCCCTATCTCACTTCTCAGATTTCCCCGATCCCTCTTCCTCCACCGTTTCATCGTCCTTGCTCGACAGAGGCTTCAGCAGCCCCGCCTCTTCCAAGGCATCGTTGACTTGCAGCGCCTGCAGCACTCGGACCGCTCAGCCGTAAAGCCGAGAGTGACCCAGAGGGGTAAGCCTGTACAGCCATGAACTATTAAAAGCAAATGCCCGACATTAAGCCAGCGTGCACACCTGAACCCGCCCAGCGCTATTCGCCGACTTGTATGCCGCCTTTATGTTGCTCAGCAGGCCACCCGCACGCCCTGCCTCATTGTCGCTCTTCTCCTGCAACAGCAACATTCACTGGCTTGCACACCCACGAACAGCAATTATGACGCCAAGGTAAAAGGATGACCGCGGCCGCTCAGATGGCGGCCGCTACCTCGGCAGAGGGAGTGTTACCTGTGTCTGCTGCCGTGGCATCTCTCCATAGGGACTTTTTGCATCCGCCTCCCGTCGCTCCTCCATCCGCATCTCGCGCATCTCTGCGCAATGCCGCCCTTCAGCACTCGCCCTAACGACGTGATACCTATACTATCATCAAACCCTAAGGTGATCTCAGATTATGACGTTATTTGAAACGCTCATTCGCCATTTTGCTCCCATCACGGCTGCCTTACCCTGTGAGAAACCCTTAGCCGCTTTCCTACCGCCCTTCTTGTCCTTCTTCCGCTGCCTCAACTCATCCTTCCCTATAAATTTTGGCCCTGACTGTTCCCGCCGCCGCTTCACCTCCTCCCAAATACGCTACAACACACACACACACACACACACACACACACACACACACACACACACACACACACGCGCGCGCGCGCGCGCGCGAGCGCAAATAATATATATCAAATGATGATCAGCCAATAGCGGAATGCAAATGGCCCAATCCAGTCCCTTGGATGTTTCTGAACCGGGTGGAGCCCGCTTACCTGAATATTGGCCTCTTTCGTAGAAAGCTCAGAATTCCACAGGATCCCGGCAGTCCCAATCACAGTGATGTCGAGGAGTTCGCCCAATAGGGAGGGCTGGAGAGGGGTGCATAACCGACCATGCCGTGCATCCAACATTCAGTCAGTGCTTTTTGTTGATTACGTTCTCCTGTTCGTCATAAAAGGACAGCTGTATGCAGGTGGCGGTGCATGCATGGGGAGACCCACCCGCAGAAACTCAATGGGGGCAGGCGTCCCCAAAACGTTTAACACCACCTGTGCCAAGCGGGGAGACGAGATTCAGAATCTGCATCGGATGCGGCGCGGTGAGGCTGGCGTCACAAGGGGATAGGGTGTGCTGGGTCTGAATCAGCGGCGTGTTGTGCAACAAGAGGCTGTTCGGCTCTGCGTTCGTGAGCGTGGTTGCGACTGTTGTGTGGCGTGGTGGCTGATAGTGGTGAGGGAGTGAGTGCAAATGCGTCGGAGGGCGCACCCTCGTTAGCGAGAGTGCACCCGCGAGTCCCCCAAAAAGTCCCATAGCAGCCATTCGGTACTGTCGACCACCAGCGGACTTCTCCTCCGCGTCAACGACTGCCTGCAGGTCACAAGCGACGACTTTCGTCCCTAAGATTTGCGAGTTCGGACTATGATGGTTCTGCATTGAAACACTCCCTACGTTGGCCCTCTTTGTCGAGCTCACCTGCGGAATGTCTTCGCCGCTTTCCGACTTATACGCGAAAAGGCGGACCGGTGTGCAGCGGCTCCGGCCTAAAGGCCAATGAGACGACAGTGCGAAGCTGTATTCCCCGTGACGACGACCAAGCAGAAAGGTGCCGCTGTTTTGTCTGCCGTGGCGGCGCCGTGGATGCGACGGCGCTCTATTCTCGCCGCACACAGCCGGCGACGACACAGATGCCGCGACAGAAACCCCTCTCGACATCGCGTTTTTCCACCGCCGTCGGGCGTGATATGCACGTGCGCTATTTGTTAGTCCCCCAGTCCGCTGAATGAGATCAACGGAGGGCCAAACGCTGCAGGTGGAGGTGAAATAGTCGGTAACATCGTGATCTGAGGTGCTCTAGTAAATAAGCAGCTCCAGCTGAAATCTACACTCCTCCACAAACGTCCGGACAAGATTTCGCACCTTCACAAGTACAAAATGTAACCATGTGTCGTCGATTTTTTTGACAAATCTCCTGAATTCCTAGGCAATTTTTTTTTTCGACTCCGGGATATATCCTAGGCAATGCTTTTGCGCCCAATATGGAATGCGCCGCGACAAATACGGGGGGCGATTTCGAGCACTGCCGGGCTTGTGTGCTTGGGGTTATCGCGCCCGCACCCGTGCGGCACGCTCATTGAAACAGTCGCCGTGCTTGTTAGACGAAAAGAGTAACGGGCGCACAACGCCGCAATATGAATGTTGATGCGACGGTCGCGCAAATACAATGCATAGGTGACTTAGGGAGGAGGTGTTGGGCAGGCCGCTGTGGTGGAAACACACGAAATCGCGTATGTAGACTTACCACCGATAATATGCGCACAACCTAATGGCAAGCCGCTTTCGGCCACAATGTTCAAAGGATCATAACTTACTTAAACACGGTCAAGACTTTTTGGAAAAAGTAACGTTGGACGCGTCTTTTTAATGCGCGTCAAATGCACCTATTCCGGAGTAGAGACACCCACAAATCCGTTTTCTGTGAATTATTTTCATTTGCGAGTTACTCCGGCAAAGCTGAGCCGCAATGCCAGGCAACACCCATTGAATTCGGCTCACCTCATGAGGCGATTTGTGCGGGGTTTGTTGATATATATGATTACCAATTCTTCATTCCTACTGATTTCCGAGCCTATTTCCCGACACGTGCGACGCGTGGGGCTGGTGTGGTTGGCACAAGCACATACCCATGCATTCCAAACACCACCGTCATCGTAATGCGTCCCTAACGGAAAAGTTGGATCTCGCCCCTCCCCTAAGCCAATCGCCCTCGCATGTTTACAACGTGTAGTGTTTGTCCAAAACCTGCGTTATGTACGTTTTTGCTCGCTTGCTTTCCGAAAACACCACCCGTGCATGCGGCGTGAACTTCCGTGCTCTATTCACACACCCGCAAATTGTGACGAGTACAGTCATGCAACTATATATTGCAAGACATTGCACATGTACTCGTTATTAATTCTAATTCGGAAGGACGTACAACGTGGGTACATCGCTACTGCAACATCAGCAAGGGTTCTAATGCGCACTATACTACCAGTACCTCTTGGTACGTACATGTACGCACAATTAATCTAACTAGCCAGATGATGCGCCAAGCGAGGTTTCCTATACAGAAATTTGAAATTATTTGAAATTAAACACTCCAATACCAGTATAAACCGGCTGGAGTCTCTGGGCCCCCCCTTTTGCTATGCTCAACTTTGTTGGACTTCTAAGCGTGAGGTAGACCGTGAACCACTAATCCCAACCTCTCCAATGGCAGTAACGATACCGTATAAAACATACTTGTATCCGGGTATTTATTATTTTCTGATCTATACGTTTTTTTTTTTTGGATACAGTATGAAATAAAAGATGTCGCTAGTCTCCACGATACGCGGAATGCTCCAGCCGCTGCGGGGTCGCTGATCAGCAAGGCTGCTCAGCTTGAGCTGGTCGAGGCGAACCTGCCTGACCTCGGCTCCTGTGCGACTCCGGTCGTGCCGGAGCTTGGGGGGAAAGGCAGGTGAAAAACCCCCCTCGCATAGGTCGTCGTCGGTCCCGCCTTGATCCGTGCTCAACCCCGCCCGAGGTATTAGCCGCTCCTCTCGACGCAGCTCTCCACCTAGCCGAGTCTTCTCTCCTCCTTCGGGGGCTGAAAAGAAAAAAGAACTAGGCTGCAGACGGTGTCCGGCAGGCTCTCCTGCCTCCGAGCCAGATTTTCTCATGTCCCGTGTCCTTTTCCCGTCTGTTTCCAACACCTATCTGATCGCGCTGTGGCCGTCCGTGCCCTCCCCCGGTGGTTTACGTTGCTAGGGGGCCGCCTTTACGAGCAGTGTGCCGTTACGATAACCCTAGGCACACTGCCTGAGGCAGCCTGTCGATAACCGGGTACCGACTAGGGAAGAGGTTGGAAGAACACAGGGATCGAGTCGCCGGTCCTCAAAAGATGGTGGGTACGGGAATTTTTTCCAAAAACCCCCCGTACCGGGCTTTTCCGGCGGCGGGCGATCCTAGGGACCGCCGCCGCCAGACGGTGTCGCTCCTCCGGCTGCGACCATCCTCCGTCCTGCGCAACAACATGCCTCGCCCCCAGGGAAGACCTAATGCTATCGCAGGGCTGGCGGCTGCTAGCGAGCGCCGTCCCTAGCGCTGCTTCCCAGCTGTCCGCCGCCAGCTCCAACACCCTCGTCCCTCCGCTGATCCGCCCGTACCCCTCTTCGCCAAAAAATATTTCGCAGACGCCGCCCCCGCCCCATCGTCGGGAGAGTATCTGCGAGTATTTAGTCGCGGAAAAGACATATCGGACTGGCCGAGCGGGAGATCCTTGTGCCGGAGTACGGATATTATGTTTTTCCAAAACCCTCCGTACAGGGCTTCCCGACAGCTGCTGATCCCGCGGATCGCAGCTGTCGGTACCTCGTTCAGCCCCCTACCGTGCCAGGCCCGGCACGGCTATGGGGTTACCAGCGCCCACCGCGTGGAGGTAGAGGTAGGTGCCGACGGGCCTGCGAGCGCACCCCCCTCCGGGGCCGCCGCCGCTGCGCCGCCGGCGGGCGCCTCCTATACAGAATGTGATTCCCCAGGCTAGACGAGCCGCATCGCTAGAGTGTTGACGACGTTTTGAAAGCCCTAACGCCTGACACGTAAGCGAGTGTGAGCAGGCGTAAGCTATCACGGGCGGAAAGCCCAATGCAGTAGAGGGAGGTGACAAAACCGTTTAATAATTCTCTTTGTTCAATTACAGTATACTACTAAAGTACACGCAATGAGACATCTTCTCATCTTCTCCTATTTGCACCACCACTCAACAATAAAGCAGCGACTGCATAGAAAAGAACCGATATGTGCTAGCATTTAGCTTTGGAAGGCTAACCGCCACAAAACCAAACCTTGCGCATTGAACACGGCACCCACGCCTCCAAACCCCCTCCAAAAAGTCCTCAAATACTGTTATGTGGAACACGGAGTAATATGTAGCTTGGCATGAGCGCTTGAGCAATGCCCAAGCGTGACTCTGCTTAGAACGACGTGTGTAATTCAGACAATTTCTTGGGAATTTATGGGCTTAATTCGACAAGATCTACCGACAACACCCGCTTTAAGCTGAGGTCAACCACCCCGGATGATGGCTTATTGCTTGCTTCTCGGCTTTCCTACAATTGGGTGGTACTCGGGTATCGTCGTGCTTGACGTGGTGAGAGGGGAGCGTGTTCTTGACTAGCTTATGTTTAACGTAATGCATGCCCGGACGTTTGTGGAGGAGTGTATGTTTTGGTTTGTGTCTGTTTGTGGGTGAGCTGGGGCCGAACATTTATCAAAACTTTAGAAATTTATTACAAGAAAAAGCAGTGGAGACCATCTATGGATCTGATCTAAAATTGGCTGTGTCTCAACGTGTCAAACGGAACCGTTTTTATTATTGATCAAATTCGTATACAAGAAAAACGGAACCGATTTTATCAAATAAGAATCCAATGCTTACATTCAAGAAAAGTCAGTGGAAACCACCAAGCAAAAATGATGAAGCGTTTTAATATATAAATGCAGTAGAATCGTTTTGACATATGTTTACTTCCGAAATAAAGACGAAATATATTCGTTAATATGACGCTTGGATGAGCCGAGGATACTGCAATTTTGAGTCGTGCGCAAGATCGTTCTCATCTCATGTTGTCCGCGCTAGCGGGGTCTTTTGCATGCTAGGACTCTGTCCACGTCATCATCAAGCACGAGCGATCTCGCGCTCAAAGCCGCGATGGCGATACCTCGTACGGTTTTTGGTACGTCCCGAGGGATCGCAACGTTCATGCAGAAGCGGGGTCGATCGCGCATCGCCATGCCCACCACACCCGCACGACACAATTTCAAATGTTGAAGGAGCATCACGGAGGTGTAGCAGACGCGCAACGTCTTCCTAGCGGTGGTCGCTAAATAAAATCCAATACAATTTATAGTATTGCATGTCGACAAAGTGAGCGTGTGGACAATTGCTTTGTAGCGAGCGTTGATAGTCTCCCATGCTTGACACATGGCGTTGTACCGACTGACGACGTCCTACCTCCGCTATTTTGCCGACATGGACACTAAGTGTGGCGATGGCAACAATATTAGTAGCGACATTTACGGACAATTGGAAAGGTGGACTGGGCCGCCTTCTGCAACATATGTTGGCTGTGGTAGCAGTATGCGGTAGTCGCATATGCGGCGTTATTCTTGCAAACAAGTCAAATAATAACATTGAGAGATAAATGTCGTTGATTCTATTATAATTTGCATGTGAAAATAAAAGAGAAAAAGAGCAACATAGGTATAGCATAATCAACCGGCAGATATATTGAATGATACAATCAAAACGATGTATTTGCATTTCAGTACATAAATTAAGGGGCGTGGTGTGGTGGAAGACAAATGCCGCATTCAAAAAACGTAAGCTTTGAGGGGTTCACGAATTGTCTACGTTAGTGAGAACAATGCATTCGATGCGCCGTCACATACGAGGCGCCGATTATGGGTCGCGACTCACTAGTTACCGGGTTTTGAAATAAATGATGTGAACTCTCGCCATTCGCATTAGGCGTGATCGTTAAGTAAGAGGAAGCGTTGCACCTGCGATTCGTTATTTGACATTCTGCCCATGGGCGGGTTGCAATACTTATGTCATGTTACGGTCCGTGACCTAGTGCTCGACACAACTAAGGTGGGCCATTCTCGTGATTTCCAATCTTGTTTAGGAGACCCACAAACAGGGTAGATGGGTAGTTTGGTCACCGCTGTTTCTAAGAATTCACAAGAGTGGGATTGGGTGGTTCCTTCGCATTTTTTGCGAACCGAATGCGGCACCCTATACCAATTGACGACCTTTCCGTTGGGAGCGTCTCACAACACCGTATCACATTGTTTCTCATAGCGAAGGGTATCATGCAGCCTTCGTCCTTTATAGCAAGCACATACATACATCAATTAGAGTCTTCCAATCAATGAGGTGAGTTCTGTTTGCTCAAGAAAGTTCCATCTAACTGCATGTAGTTGCAGATGTTGCCAATGCGGCATTTTTAGCTTTTGTAATTATCCGGCTCCTCCCTAACAGACAATATGAACTTGAACTACGCATAGTTGCGCTTGTTACAATTCCACGCGGGAAGGTGGGGGTACCTTGACAAGTCGGCGTCCGCGGGCCCCGTCAAGAGTGAGTGCTTTGTTGACAACCTAGGCTGACATGTCTTGGGGGGGTATGATGTGATCACTACCTTTGCAGTGCTAAATTTGAAGGTAAGCTCCGACGTAACGACAACGTTGGGTTGTCTCATCGTCTCATTCATTGTGCTCGGCGACACGTTAATCTTCATGGTGTTACTTCTCCTCTGGATGTTGCCGTACGCCACGTCCTCGCCTGATTGTCGTGCGAGGTGCATCCCCGCGTACATTTGTATCGCTTGCCAAGTATGAAAAATCACACCCGAAACTTGCAGCTAACGTCCTTCTTCTCGCAGCTATGACGGTCGCAAAACTGCACGGAGCGAAACTCGCGGTCCAAAAAATGGCTTCTGACTTTTCAACCCTTGTGGCCAGGGCCACCTCCTTCATCCACCTACTCAAAAGGTCATGAGGGAAGCCGACCACATGCACGAGCTTGGACGCATTTGAAAATTTGAAGTCGCGGCCGAGCTCGTCGAATGTCACTACATGTAACAAAGTCTTCCATGTCTCACCCTCCACGAGCACCACGGGAGTGATCAGTGGGCCTAGGCATTTGTCACACGCGTTGTTTCGGTACCAGCCCAGTTTAGTGTAGTACCTTTCTTCAAACTCTTCCATGAGGCACTCCAAGCACTCGCCGTCCGTGGTGAGATTTCATCGATTCTGTGTAGCCATTGCACTCTGCCGCAACACACACGCGAGAAATGCCCTCAAAAACGAATTTGTAATTTCATAGACATGCCAAAACTTATAGTACCCCCACATGTGGGCCTGCATTTGGTCCCAAGGAGACTAATTCGCAAAAAACGGTCACGGCATCACGGATGTTGTTGTCGGGGGTTCATCTGGGGCGGGAACGAGTGAGTAAGTGAGTGGGTACTTACATGCACTATCTGCGCATATCTACTACGGCGCACCATGTTTGAGATGGAAATAAAATTTTTACACGTGTAATCGAGCCGGCCCCGCCAGGGGGCCAGCTGTGGGGACAAAGGAAGCGGAAACAAAGCGATGGCAGCCGGCAAAGGCACCGGCAGGGCCTGCCGGCCGCCACTAACGGGGAAATAGAGTACCGCTATTAGTACAACACTAACTACTAAGATAAGGACTAGCTACCTTGGACATAAGCACTAGGTAATGCAATACTAGTGCTAACACTCCCTCTCAAGGTAGCCGAGGTCTTGTCGTCGCCTTTGGTTCTCTTCGAGGAAGGAGCCATGGTGCTCGTAGGTGTTGTGCCGATAACGGTGTCATAAGATGGGTAGGTGTCGCGACAAGTGCTCACATGAACGGGATGCTATCGGCGAGTTACCGACAAGAAACTGGTCCAAATGCACTGCATAATGCACTAGTCTGACATGAAGCGGGGAAAACCGTCTACGGGCGAATTAGGTGTCGCATGATAGCGACCAGCGAGGAAGGAGCAAAGCCAATAAGGTTGCCAACAACGTGTAGTCACTCAAAATTAATAGTCGGGCGCTATCGTGTTGACTTCTCCCCTTTGCCGTGGGCAAGGTTAGAACCTCGCTAAGTCAGGTGAGCATTGCGTCGTCGCCTCGGGAGGAAAAACCACAAACGGTACTATGTAAACTACGCGCGGACCGAATTTTTTGCGAGTCGGTGTGTGAACCCGGATCCGGTCGATAGCATCGGTGAGCTGTAGGCTTAGCGTGATATGGTAGGACTAGCGAGCCACCGGTAAGCGGAATGCGACGCTCTTCTCCTTGGGTGGCGGAGGGCGGGTATGACTAGCAAGCCACCGGTGAGCGGAAGACAACGCTCTTCGTGTAACTAGGTATGGGGGCCCATAACACGTTGGAGATTAAAATAAGTAGAATGATTACACGGGTAGTCGAGCCGGCCCCGCTACTAGGGGGCATTTGTGGTGACAAAGGAAGTGGAAACAAAGAGATGGCGGCCTTCAAAGGCACCGGCATGGCCGGCCGGCCACCACAAACGGGGAAATAGAGTATCGCTACTAGTACAACACTAAGCACTAAGATAACGACTAGCTATCTTGTACAAAAGCACTAATTCATGCAATGCTAGTCCTAACACACAAGCCGCACAAAGAGAACATACGGCCAGTGACATCAACCGCTAAGTCACGTTTGCAACATGGTTATAGTCTTGTTAGCACTTGTTAGGAATCTCAGAGCAAAACGCGATGTAGAAAGTATAATGGGAAAGCGTGAGCGACAATGGGCAGGCGCGTGTGATACAAGTGCGCAAGCGGCGCGTTTTGACGTGGATTTCATAATTTTTCGAACGCATGTACGATATCAACATATCCATTGTATAAGACCGGTAAATCTGAGGTGAGTGACGGTGGCCTCGGAGGGGGGTACACTCGCAGGCTCGGCGGTACCCACCCCCACCTCCTCGTGGTGGACACATGTAAGCCTTTAGGCGTACCATGGTTGGGGGCTAGGTGGGGTAAATCCGGCAGTTGTAGTCCGCGCGATTGGCAGCTATCGGGTAGACATGATAATGAGGCTTTTTTTAGGACATCATCTTTAGACTTTCGCATATATGTATGTCGATAGGTGCACCAGGTCGCAGAGCACCCAGCCCAATCGTTGCTCGTAAATGTCCTAAATGGCTGAGCATCTAATGGCCGTTAGACATCAACCTGTCCAGTTTGCTAGTATTGTTGTAAATCAAATATATTTTGTCTGCTAGAATGCGGTAACAAATAGTGGGTATGTGTCTCGAACAAGTACACGCGGAAGGCCATGTAAACGGTACACAACTTGTGAAAAGCCTATAGCAATTTACTCTGCTATTATCTCGAAAGGACAAGGGGAAAATTGAATAATTCGTGGCAAGTGGTCGACAACCACCAAAACATTGTCAAAGCTTGCACTAACATGTAAGTGAGTTAGATAATTAAGCGCAACTGTGTGCCATGGTCGAGGCGGAACAAATAACGTGTCGAGCGCAGCCGCCATCTTGGCTCACTCTTTGGCGCGATGAAAAACAACACATGTATGACACTAGTCATTGACGTCTCGTCGGATGCGACGCCACCAAAACCGGTATAAGGCCTTAGCTGCTAGCATACTCGCGTTGCCGCGGTGACCCGCAAACCCATTGTCGTGCTACTCGAACAATAACTTTAGCATATGGTCGTTCGGAATGCATAGTCTCGAATCTCTCCAAATGCAACCATTTTGGGCGACAATGTGTCCGCTCTTAGTTAGTCCACTCACCCTCGTCCTCATAAAACGAGTTTTTTTGTGTGCCATCTCACTTAGTTCCGGGAAGAACTGTATGACGTCAGCATTTAAAGTGCTTAAATCAACGTCCAAATTCTTTGAAGTCGTCGGGGCGTCATGACTTCTCGGCAACTAGGATTAATCTCAAGGATTTAAAGTCTTTGGCACATCCCATCCCAAAGCAAATGATGGTTGGCTTGCACGTAAACATCCGCCCGTCGACTCAAAGGGGCAGCCTCGTTCTTTGATCCATTGCGTTAGGCCAAAGTCATCGCACCCGTAACGGCTATACATCTCGCACATAACGTGCCTACCACTATTTGTTTAAGCTGCCATTCGATTTCCTCAGCAGATGTCGCAGTGTTTCGAAATCTGAGGCCACCGAGAATTTGGAGTATCCTTCATGGTAGCATCTCCAATGCTTCATGGCTTCACAGACAACCAAATAAACTTCTACGTCGAAAGCTGAGTAAGTCTGAGTAAGCTGAGTAAGCTGAGTAAGCTGAGTAGTCTTTCCACGCTCCGCATTGTTAAGTTTTCGATCCAAGTGAAAAACTTGTTATGACCTCCTCCCTTACCCTGCGCTAACCATTGACGAAGCATTTGTAGACACGGGAAATGTCGCGTCCTAGCTGACTTCCGGAAGGGCCATAAATGGCACGAAATTAGTCGTAGCTTGAGAGTCTCGAAGGTTTATTTCAAACATGTAGGCATCATCACAACTCGCTGCGGCTTAGACTTTCTTGGTAAATGTATTAATTTCACCGACAGATCACTGATGTCATGAATGAACTTCGCGTTTAAATGACAGAGTTGGACGGAATTACGAGCCTCGCGCTGTGTCTAACGCACCGGCCACTTCTTGACGGCCTCGACTTACTTTCTTTGCCGAGACGGAGAGCTTTCCGCCGGAAGGAGTGTAGCCAAGGGTACTCCATCTCTCGTACTCCAAAGAAACATGTCTTAAGACGCAGCTTCATACCTTCCTCCTTGCAGTGGTGTAAAACAAGACGCAGATGTTTTAGTTGTTCCTCCACCGCACGGCTATAAATGCAAACGTCACAAAGATAAACTGTCTCGACCTTATGCGAATTATCTCTAAAATCTCGTCCATCATCCGCTGGAACGTCGATGGAGCAATGCATAGTCCAAAAGGCATGGCCCCCCATTCCATTAATCCATCCGAAGTCTGAAATGCGGCTTCGTGCAAGCCCTCCTCCCGTACACGAACTTGCCAAAATCCAGACGCCAAATCCAAATGAGTGTAGAATTTTCTGTATTTCAACTCGTCTAGGGTGTCGTCCACACGAAAGGAAGCGTAAGCATCCTCTCAGTTAGCCTCGTTCAAATCTTTGTAGGCAATGCACAAGCGTAGAGAGCCGTCCACCTTGCGAACAAATAAAAATCGGCGATCCAAATTCGCTGCGACTAGGTCGAACCAATCTAGCGTCCAATGCGTCCTTAACTGCCGATTCAACTTCTCCCTCTCGGTTTGCGACAGACGGTTAAGCATTTGACGTCGCATCGGTCTATTCGTGTCGATCGGATGGTCCAAAGGTCGACTCACATGTGGTGAGCCGACTAGTGGAAGCAGCCATGGGAAGTCGTCGACCAACATCTTCCGTAACTCTTCTCAATGTTGATCGGCGACATCGTCGGCAAGATGAAATTCCGACGAAGATTGGTGATAAGCTACCTTCACATGAACCGTCAAAATTTCTCCGTTCGTCCCTTAGCTCTAGCCTCATGAGCTTCAGAACCATAGTAGACGACAAAAGTAGACACTCGGGCCGTCGATGTGCCACTTGAGTCGCAACGATAGTACCATCGATCAATGAAAAAAGACGCCCAGTTCCTAATTTAAGTGTCGCTTGCTTTTCATCCAACAATGGAAAACATAACACGATGTCCGCAGCACGCAAATCACGAAGGACATAGAATATGCGCGTAAATTCGTGCTGAGCAAGAGTGAAAGACATGTGGAAGATGGGGTTTTATGTTAGACCGTGGTTCGCTTACGTACCGGAAACTAGCCCCTCGCGAGACTGAAACCCGGATCCTTCGGTACATTAGGCCCCAAGCTTAACCGAAGTGTCGGAAAAGAATAAGTGTCGCCTAGCGGCTTTTTTGCCGTTTTTCAGTTCTAGTTCACAACATTACAACGCCCCCCCGGACTTTCCCTAAACCGCAGTCCAGCTCCGAAACCAATGTGGACCATGTGGTCTAATCTTAGACCGTTATAGTTCACGACAAACATGTCACACACCTCGGTCAAAGCAACTCGATGGCCATCAGCAAGTCACACACGTGGCTTGGTAGATGTCTTACGCATTTACAATCCGTTTCGCGTAGCAACGTCTTCCGACACGAAATCCAGCGTCGAAGCGCAATCCACTAAGCCTCCGTATCAAACATCAATGTATTCATGGGATCATGATGCGCTTGCCGCATAAGCATCAATGTGTCCATGAGTTAGTGGCCTATTTAATCCATGCATCCATGAATTAGTGCCGTATTATTTTATTGATGCGTCCACGAATTAGCACTCAATTTAGTCAATGCGCCTATGAATTAGTGTTTTATTCAATCAATGCGCCCTTGAATTAGCACCCTGATTAATTAATGCATCCATGAATTAGTAATGCAAATAATCGATGTGCAAGGTATTACCTATATACATTTTTGGGACATCGGTAGCATCGATGCATCTCATTTGAAAAGTTCTTGAGTAAGATTAGTGTAGAGGTCAATAACAATGCCCTCTTGCTAAACTATACACACGGCTGCCATCCGGTAATAATCCGGCTCATCATCTCCTTACAATTTTATTTGTGAAGAGACCGATGTTGATGCATCAATATTTATTCGTCCCGCGTTACCAGCAACATTAATGCATCCATGAAGTAGTGCCCTACTTCATCGATGCGTCCATGAATTACTGCCATATTTAATCAATGCGTCCACGAATTTGTACCCCATTTAATGGATGCATCCACGAATTGCTTACCCAATTAATCGATACATCCACGAATTAAAGGAATAATAAAATGGATGGAGCATCAAAGTTGCATTGATTATCGATGCATTGCAGTTGATGCGTGAGGCTCTCTCTCAAGCCAATGCGGAGGCTTACGAATGTTGTTTATTGTCATTGACCATCGAAAGTCGTAACTACCAAATTAGTTTGCAGAAGACGGAGAAGTTCGGAGCATTCCGTCAAAATAGCTAAAGAAGCATTGTCCGCTTGTCCATTCTTAGCGATGAAGTCCAATTCGTCCGCTCCCGGTACAAGTATATCCTCCGTTTATGTTACATACTCCGTGGGTGGAAGCGGACATTCCGAACCCACAAGCCACAAATGTACATGCCAAGGAGCAGGCGCCAACATCTCATGAAGCGTACCGTTCGAAGACGACCATCGAGTAAGCAGTTGCATGCGCGCACGGGATTCATGAGACAACTTCTAGCATGCAATGTGCTTGTTGAACTTAGCCCACTCAAGAAGAACGAAGATTGCGAGTGTGAACTTAATCGCTGTCCGCCGACAGTTCTCAAAATGTTTTCCGAGTTGGTCCGCGAGCTCCCAAGGTGGATTAATGAACACCCGCTTGCCGGACAAGTCTCTCGCCAAGAAAGAGTCGGAAGGAGAACAATGAGGTAGGTAGCCGTGCACATTCAACCCCTCGTCATTTGCAACTCCAATGTGAAATATAATTGTTTGTGCAAAGGAGGAAATACTTAATCGACAGGTTTCGAATCAACTAAACGTCGAGATTTTACATGTCTAATACTCAACCTTTGCTTACTTTGCTAACGATGTCCGGATTTGCATGCATGACGCCTCCATTGTAGTCGTCTCCTTAGAAGGCTCCATCGAAGATGAAGGTAAATTATCCTTCTCTACAATTAGAGGCGCATGACAATCTTCAATCGTAGTAGCCGGCTGCTTTTGTCCATCATCATGGCAGCTTGGCCACCATCAATCATGCTCGCACGCTTAGCTCATTGACTCTCCTTGGAGCTCTGGACTCTTAGATAGGCGTTGAAGAATAAGATAGATGATTGAATTCTCTTTGGTGTTAGCACTAGCATCCCGTTGCCTAGTGCTTATTTACAAGATAGCATTTGTCATTCTAGTACTTATTGTTATTCAATTGAAATTGAAATTGAAATTGTTCACAACATGTGCCGGCAAACTGGCCCGACTGCTGTCTCTCGGGCCACTCTACTTCGCCATACAAGACTTATTAGCAAGTTGAGCCCGGGTCTCTTCGACTAGGTACACCCATCGACACACCTATCTGCAATGTGTGTCGACGCTCCTCGGGAGTTAAAAAACTGTAAGCAACCGCAGTAATTGCCACAGTCCTCCCGCCTAAGCAGTAACAACGTAATAATTTTGTAATCAAGAAAAACAGATCTAAAAATAAATCCACTTGTCGAGAAATGCAAAACTAAACTGCTGCTCGACCTTCACGATGCTCGGCCCGCTCCCACCAAACCGGGATGCCGACCGGCCGAGGCCGGTCGGCGTTCGGGAGGGACGACGGGCCAGCCTAATCTAGCGCCCGCGTGACTTCGGTCTTGCCGAAGATAGGAGGGGAAAGGCTGGCAAAAAACCCCTCCTCGCGTGGTCGCTCGTCGATCCCGCCGCCCCATCCCGTAAGCCCCGCCAAGGTCGCCGCCGCATCCGCCGACGCGACGGTCCTCCTTGTCGAGGTCCCCCGTCACCTCGAGGGCAGGTGGGGGGGACCGAGACACATAAACATAGAAAAAATGTGCGCTCCTGCCTCCGCACCTGAATTTTCCGCGCTCATTTCCCCGGTTTTTTCTCTGTCTGGTTGTTAGCACTAGCATCCCGTTGCATAGTGCTTATGTACAAGGTAGCTATTTGTCATTCTAGTACTTAGTGTTATGCTATTAGCGGTACTCTATTCCCTATTTGTGGCGGTCGGCCGGCCCTTGCCGGTGCCTTCGCCGGCCGCCATCTCTCTCTTCCCACTTCTCTAGTCACCAAAGCCGGCCCCCCTTGTGGGGCCGGCACGACCTCCGTGTAACTATCCGTTCCCAACTCTAAGAGGTTATGGGCCCTCCACCAAGTTACACTAGAGAAGAGCGTGTGTAAAGCGCTCGGCGCCACGCTAGTCCTACCTACTCCCACGTAAAAAAGAGTAGAGCGTGTGTAAAGCGCTCGGCGCCACGCTAGTAATTCATCGTCCCACCGACCCCACGCTTCGCCTTCGAGCTGGTTGTCCGCGACTGTCCTACCATCTCCCACGTAAGAAGGAGAAGAGCGTGTGTAAAGCGCCCGGCGCCACGTTCGCCCCACCCAACTTTCAGTCTCACCTAGCCTTTCAGTACTTTAATCAGTACTGTTATTGTTTTTTCCCGAGGCAATGCCGCAACGCCCACCTTACTTAGCGAGAAGTTTAACTTTCCCACGGCGAAAGGAGGGAGTCAACACGAGCACCCGTCTATGTTATTGCGTGCCTACACGCCACAAACAACCTTGTTGGTTGTGCTTCCTCCTCGCCGGTCGCTCTCATGCGTCGGCTAATTCTCCCGTGGACAGTTTTTCCCGCTACATGTCAGAATAGTACATTACGCAGTACATTTGGAACCGCTTCAAATCGGCAACTCGCCGGTAGCGGCACGTTCTTGTGAGCGCATGTCGCTACACCTACCCGGCTTGAGGCACACCTCGGGAGAATTGGTGGTACACGTACCACGTTTGTGGTACATGTACCACAGAAAATGGTCATTTTTGGAACCTCCAAACAGACCGCTGATTTAAGCAATCTTTGCAGAAATAGGTCCAAAACGTGCAGAAGGTCCCAGTCAACTTATTTTTCAAGAAATACCGGTTACCGGCCGCGGCTATTCGCCATGGCGACGATTTTGCCCCCATCTACCCCCCGCGGTAGCACCGCTCGGCACGTCCGGATAGGCCAAAGATTATCGGCTCGCAGAGGCCCTACAGAGGACCAATGGCCCAGCTCGAGGCGCCATCAGCGTGCCCGGAAGTATGGCTTAGTTACTGCGTCGGTAGGGCCGAAGTTGTGGACCGTGCGGTGGGATGATGGTGCGGAAACTACCGAGCGGTCCACTCAACTCCGGGCAGAGCTGCCCACTGCCGGGGAAGAACTTGCTAGCTCACCACCTCCCACGCCTGGCGATGACCACACTAACTGGAGATTAGTTCCTGCTCACCCTTCCAACACCCTGTCAAAATTTTGCGTAGAGCTTCTGCCTGTCGACTCCGCTGTGCGCACCGCGCCGACGGAGGGTACTGGTAGAAAAATAGCTGAAAATATAAATTTCGAAAATCATCCACCACTACCCACCGACGCATCTCCTTCTCCAAAACGCGGCTCGACCTGTAGCGGGTACTTTTACCGCAACTACCCATATGCTACGGACCTCATGCTACCTCCCCCTTCACCCCTGCTCGCATTAATGGCATATCAAGTTGGTTTCCGAGCTCCTTGTTGGTAACGTGGCGGGCGAAGCCACCGGGTTTGGGCGGGGCTGAACATGCATCCCTTAATCATGATTGTTTGCACCACCTATCCATAGTCAGTAACTATAGAACTCCATGCTCATGAACATGCCTGAATTTCAGCTTAATAATGCTACGCTATCGCAACGAAATGTCCCCAGTAGCATTAGCAAGATGCAGCAACGTGACGCCATAATGCAGTCGAGTGAGTGAGTGACATGCATACATGCCCATGGATCGCCACACAAAAACGCACAAAGCCTAGCTTTACTCCCCTTAAAGAAGCTAAAGCAGTAGCAATGCGCTCTGTCATGCAACTTGGACGGGAATGAGAGGTGTTTTAAACTTTTTTGTTTTACAAAGAACTGTGTAATCTGAATTTTGGCGGAGCCACTAACCCCCTCCCCCCCCGATGTAATGCACGACCTGTGCCTATCGCCTATGTCTACACTTACTTCCCATGTCTGAAACTCCACACCCACTCGCTCCCTCGATATCCTCCTTCCTATATGAGCGCTGATTGCCATTCTCTTTGTCGGGAAGGGTCGCCTCCTCGACATTCGGAGCGCGGGGCTTCGAGCCGAGGCCGCGCACATAGCCGCGCTCGCACATGCGCCACGCTCACTCCCGCATCCACCCCACGTCACAACCAGCACGCCTCAACTCCTTCTTAGTGTCTAGTTATTCCTTGTTTTCCTATTCGAACGGGTTTCAGTAAGATTTTGGTCGCTAGGTACCTCAGCAAAAAAAAAAAAAGCGAGGCACACGAGCGTAAATGCGGGACGCGGTCGTGCCGGGGAGCGGCTACACGCATCGTCTTACCTCGTACACTCCCCTCGACTTTCAAGCCCGCCGCAACACAGCCACCTGCGACCCAAACAACTCGTCCATCCATTTCATGATATTCATGGGCGTTATCGAGCTGATTTTCGATACACGAGAGGGTCTTACCGCACAGCTCTAGCTCATCTTTAGGACGGTCAACTTGTCGCCGACCTCATCGCGCACCGCTCACTCCCGACCTTTCACGTTGCTTGCACGCCCAACTCACCACACCAACCAAAATCCTCTTGGCAACTTGTTTTGAGAAGCGTCGGGCTTGAGGTAGAGTTTGATCTGACTTTGGTCCTTCTGAGTCGGGCGGATGGCCCGACAGAGAGGTGGTGCGCTTAGGGTGAGAGCAACAACAAATATAGCGATGATACAGTTTTCTTAGAAATATTTAAGAGATAAGTACTAATGAAAAATATTGCTTCGTACCACACGTTTTTGTGGTACACGTACCGTACCACCAATTCTCCCGAGGCACTAGCATCCCGTTGCATAGTGCTTATGTACAAGGTAGCTATTTGTCATTCTAGTACTTAGTGTTATGCTATTAGCGGTACTCTATTCCCTATTTGTGGCGGTCGGCCGGCCCTTGCCGGTGCCTTCGCCGGCCGCCATCTCTCTCTTCCCACTTCTCTAGTCACCAAAGCCGGCCCCCCTTGTGGGGCCGGCACGACCTCCGTGTAACTATCCGTTCCCAACTCTAACACTGGTACCCGGGTACATGTCTGGTAGTCCGGCTTGTGTCCGTACCCTCCCCCTCTGATCGCGCGTCCACCTAGCAGACTTTGTTGAAACAAGGGCCTCCGCGCTCACCCGGCCGCCCCCGCAAGGGTCTCGTCTATCCGGTAGTGGGTATCGAGGAGGGGGGGGGGGGGGGGGGGGGGGGGGGGGGGGGGTCAGGTCGCCGTAGCCGGATCCGTCGGGCCGCGGGTGCACGGAAATTAGTCAAAACCCTCCGTACGGGGTTTTCCGGCGGTGCCGACCCGGAGGGTCGTCATCGCCAGATCTTGTCGCTCCTTCCGTCGCGACTGGCCTCTTTGCCGCCCAAGACTACTCCTCCCCCCTCGGGAGATGTATTCTGTCGGCGTGGCGGCTCGCTAGTGAGCGCCCTACTGTGGTGCTGCTCCCCAACTAGCTCGACGCCGGGTACGGACATTAGTTTAATTTTCCAAAAAGCCCTCCGTACATGGCTTTCCGGTGGCGGCTGATCCAAAGGATCGCCGCCGCCTCACATAGCCGCTCCTCCGCCTGCGACCGGCCACCGGTCTGTGCCAGGTCTTGCTTCCCCCCCTGAGAAGTGTCGAGTGATAGGGGCCGGAAACCCACAGCTTGGGAGGCTTTAAAAAGCCTAACTTTGCCGTACGGTGTCCGATTCGAGCAAGCCAAGTTACAAATGGAAGCCCTTCCCCCAAGTAAATTTAAGTTTACAACTTAAATTTCGCCTACCGGCCGGTTTTCGCGTCAAATCCGCCGTCCGATGCCATCCAGCCCCTCGTACAGCCAACTAAAGCTCTTAGGGTTTCAAAATCTGCCACACTCGCGCGGGGCTAGCAACCCTTGGATAGGTGGTACCCGCACACCCGCTCCACCAATACGCTCAACAATCAGCGCTCTATATTTCGTCTATTCACGGCGTCACCCATTTCATGCCCCATGTTGGCATGGTGCCGTGCCATTTGCCGCATGCCAAACAAAGGCCCGTGCTAGGGTACTTTGAGAGCTCCCCGCCATATTTCACGCCTGGCGATGCGAAAGCTTGAAAGGCCAGCGATCCGCGCGCTAGGGTGCTTACACTCCAAGTCAACCGTCCCTCAAGCCCAATAGGTCCCTAGCCCGTACTCCTTGGCTGTATTTTCGGGCACTTGGCAAGAAAACCTAGTGCACACGATATGCCATTCCCGGTATTGCCGCTTTGTAGGCGGCCGGGCGCAATACACTCGGCGGATACTCGTGCAATTGTGCAAACATGCTGAAAGCCCAATGTCGAGTACTCTCCCGGCTTATCGCGACACTACGTGCACCGAGCCACGCATAGTGGCGTGCATAACCTTCACATCCACAAATTTCGGTCTGCAAAATTTCGGCCGCAAATCCAACGTGTGTGCCCACAATAATCGGAGCGTGCCGATAGAGGTGCTCACGTCAGTGAACAATGCGCCGTGGTGTTGTTCGAAAGTCATTACTCTACCCCCCAATCGAATTGCATGGCCATCGCGGCTGTGAGTGGCGGGTAATTAAATGCGTGCCGCTAGTAACGGACTTTATGGGAAGAGTGTACTACTTATGTTCCTTTTCGGTGGTTTTTGGGGGATGTGCGACGTGAATTGATGCAACGTCTTTCTGCTGTTGTTCATGGTACTCTGGGTTCCTTTCACAGCGACGCTTTGCAGGAGGGCAGTGCTGACGCTGTGGCATGCCTTCCTGTTCCTCGGGCTCAGGTTTTTTCGTCTTTTCTTCTTTTTGCTTGGTGGCATCCACTGCTTTTTCTTGTAAGAAATTGTTATTAGTACCGTCCCGTTACCATCGCTACGTAAACTAGTGCTGATTTTTCATGCAGTACTCATCTGATGAGATGATTCAAGGTGATAAAATTTTGCTTACAAGGTGATGAAATTTTGATTCAAGGTGATGCCACAGAAACATTGACAGTAGGGAAAAAAGCGGGGTTTGCTGCTGATGATGCATGTTCACAAAAAATTCAACAACAATTAACAGCATGATGCGGCATCGAACAGGGTACGACACGGTACGGACACGGTACGGAACGTTTTCGTACGCACATTGCCCACCCACTAAGGCGAAGGAGGAGATGGGTGGATAATAAAAAGCGTCGTCGAATATCGCTAAAGGCAGACCATCCGTACTACCGGTACAGCACGGGATATGTAATCCTGGCGGACGAAGGGTCGCAAACTCACGGCGAGAAACTCGCTATTGGTAGCGGTACCGGATACCCGTACGAGTAGCGAACAATATACCATCCATCATCATCCATCTGATCGCCCATATCGTCATCTCTACGACTGCTGTAGCCCTTACCCGTACATCATCACCGCTGAAAGTTAAAATTTTCTTACAAGAAAAAGCAGTGGAGGCCACCAATCACCGCTGAAAGTGCTAATATAATTTTAGAGCGCTGGAACCAGTGCTTCTGGAACGATAATGTCACACCCTTACATGTAGAATACGGTCACCGGCTGTCGGCGTGCATGTGGTGCCACGTCGCTAGTTGGAGATAGAGGCGGGAGCCCCGGATACCAGGATTTACCCGAGGGCACGTTTTGCCAAAGATGTCAGCTTGCTTACAATTTGGCCAAAAGACCACCACAGGCCTGGCCTGGGGGAAGATTAGCGCTAATTATGGGTTGGGTGGGTGGGTTGCGCGAGCCAGATGGGCGAGCGCAAAGCAGAGAGTGCCAGTGCTCGGGGGTTGCACCGGCTTAAGGGGCTGCCGCTAGCTAGTGCTGCTGGGGGCAGGGCATGGGGCGTTGCGCTAGGCGTTTCCTCAGTCCTCGAGGGTCACCTCGAGGACTGGGTGAGACGCGCCGCTTTTACAGTAACGCTTTACCGTTCAGGTTTGCGTTCTGTCACATATGTAAGTAAGTTTTGCAAACCTCTAGATTTAAAACCAATCTGACTATTTACCCGAGGGCACGTTTTGCCAGTATGTAATAAACCGGAGGTTTTAGCGCAGCCTAGTCTTGATGAAGCGGGTTAGCGGGGACGAGCCAGCCGAAGTACTGCCAAGCCGCTGGGGATGGGGTCATGGTAGGGTCGATGTATTTCCCTTCTGTGACAGAACTGTTCTTGGCCCAACCACCCATGTATTTGACGACGTGGAGTGGGGTCCCGATGCAGCTAGCGGCGGAGGCTGCCCCTTTACGGAGGCTGTGCGATGTCCATTTAAATCCGCTCGGAGGTGTGGCGCCGACGGCGTCGCATGCGTCGCGGAGCCAGGCGGAGAGAGTTGCAGCTGCTTGCCAGTCGCTGGAGTTTTCGTAAGGTACGAAGCTCCATAGTGCGGCGGGAGGGGAGCTGTTGTAGAATGTCTTGCAGTAGGCGGTCCGCTGAGTGCAATAATATTCCAGTAGGTCGGCCAGCACTGGATTGGCCTTAGTTGGGATGGCAAGGATAGGCTTGTCGACCGCGCTGCGTCTCTGATCGCCCTTAGCTTTGCGTATGAAAAGCCAGATTTTCTGCGAAGGTCGGTCGACGACCAGGTCGCCTGATAAACACCTTACTCCCGACTCGGCCCGGCAGAAGAACGCATAGGTAGTGCAAACTGCCAGCAGTGCTCGAAAACGAGCGATGAGGTGGCGGGAAGTAGGAGTCCACTGGAGGTGCGTACTGAGCGTAGCGGCCGCGGTGAGTAGCGAGAGGGCGAGCGGAGCTGGTAACGGTAGGCGCGAGTCCGCCGCCTGTAGTCGTTGCTGATGCATCTCGAGTCCGCGACGCGCGTCGGCCAAGAGTTCGCCGACGGCGATAGGCTGCTGTTGGTGGTCGCGGAAAAACTTGTTGATCGCCGAGTAGTACTGCTGTAGCGATGCGGCAGCGACAGTACCTTGCAATCCCAACCAGGCCGTGTAGCGAACGACCGATTGAGTAGTAGCTTGTAGCGGGTGAATATTTTCCTCGTGGCAGAACGCGGCAAATTGACGCAAGCCGCTGTCGTAGTTGGCGTACGTGGTCGGGGCTAAGGAGCTGCTTAACAGGTGTAGCGCAGTGGTACCGATGATGTCGGTGCCCAACAGGTTTCGCAGTCCGGTAGTCATGCTAGCAGTCCACGGTGCGTGTGCGTCGGGTGTCCGTAAGGTGTAGCGGGCATGCCTTGTGGGCTTGTTCGCTTGCGTAACCATTGCGCGTAGGTCTGTGAGGCTGGCGTTTGCAGTCCGTAGCGTGCGTCCTATTGCGCCCCTGCGGGTGTGGAGCCAGGCCGGCGTGGCAGTCGAAAAGCCACGACGCTCCATCCTGGTCGTCCGACCCCCTCGCGTGAGCCTAGCCGACCGGGAAAGAACAGGTCTCGCGACGAGGGGTAGTGAATAGTCTCGACGGCTGAGCTGTGGAGGTCTTGAAACCACGGTGCGTGGGGCCAGTACGGGGCGATGACGGTAGCCGCTGCTCCTGATTGGCGTAGTTTTGCACAGAGGTCGGGAAGGGCTGACCACGGGGGGTTGCAGTAGTTTATCTCTCGTTGCCATGCGGTGTCCGGGAGGTGTAGACAGTCGACGTCCTCGCATTTGGGGTCGCGCCATCGGGCGTTGAAACGTGGGAGTTGAGCGTTTTCCATTGACGCGAAGCGGTCGATGGAGTGTGGTCCCCACGTTGACTGAAGGTAGGCGAAAATTCGAGGGTTGAGCTGCCAGTCGTCGCGGTCGAGCTCCCGGCTTAAGCTGTCGGCCCAGATGTTCGCCGCTGATCGGATGTAGCGGGGCCGGATGCGGATGTCGTTGACGTCGAGTAAGTGCCAGAGCCTGCGCAATTCGGTCATCATGACCGGTGAGCGCGTAGTCAACTTGGAGAGCGTAGCCACGACGGCTGTGTTGTCCTCGTGTAGTAGGACGTGTCGGCCTCGGAGTTGTGGCAGAAAGGACTCGATCGCGAGACGAACGGCGCGGAGTTCCTTCCAGGTGATGTGTTGCCGGCGGTCGTCGTCGTACCAAAACCCGCGGGCTTGGTAGGCAGGGTTGTCGTTCAGGACGGCGCCCCACCCGTAACCACTTGAGTCGGCGTGTAGGTACGCGGTCTCGATCGGTTTGTAGATGGAGCGGCCGTTGTGTTGGTTGGGCACAGTGCGCCACCACTCGAGGTCGCGGCGTAATTGATGTGTCATCCGTACACGTCCGCCCCATCCAGTTCGCGTAGCCAGCACGCAGTGTAGTTCGCGCAAAAAGAAGCGGGCTGGTGCGATGGCGAGGTAGAGGAACTGTGCCTTGCCAGCAAACGCTGCGAGTTGTCTGGCGGGGAGCCACCGAGCGGAAGTAGCAGCGCGGCCGAGTAACGCTGAAGCTTGTTTCGCGAGGGCTTGTAGCTTGTCGATCGGGGCTCGGAATTCGCCTTTGAGGAGGTCGACTGTCATGCCGAGGTGGGTGCCCACTTGGGTGGGCTGCCACAAGCCTTTGTCGGGATTGCGCTGGAGGCCTAGCCGGTTGAGGAGGGTCTCGATGCGGTCGCGTAGCAGTAGAGCTGCGTCGTACGAACTGGCCATGAACAGGAAGTCGTCCATGTAAGGTAGCAGTCGTACTCCGCGCCATCGGACGTTGCGGAGGAAACGTCGTGACGGTTTGTATGGCGTCTCGGAGCCGGTGGTCATCGGGGTAGGCGCCCGACGCAAGTAGTTTGTGAACACCTGGGTTAGCTTGCAAAAATAGTAAGCCGACCCCGACCAGCCCATTGGTAGGCATGCGAGGCGCCACAGCTCGCCGCGGTAGTTGACCGTGAAAAAGTCGCGGTCCTCTTCCCGAATGCCGAGCGTGTAGTAGCCGTCCGCCAGGTCGAGGGAGACGAAGTAGTCGCCTGGGCGGGACAAGTGGCGTAAGTGCTTGAGGGTCTCGCACGACATCTTGAACTCCGCGCAGTAGCTGTTGAGTTCGCGGAGGTCGATGATAAGCCGCCACTTGTTTATACCGGGTTTTGGGACGAGGAACATTCGGGAGACGTAGCGAGGGTTGGAGGCGCGCTCCCAGGCTCCGCAGGCCTCGAAGCGTGGAAGCTCCGTAGCTAGGAAGTCGAGTTGAGGTTGAGTGGCGTCCTTCATGGAGACACCGTGGTTGAAAGGTCGGGGACGTAGGCCGTTTTTGAACTTGACCCGCACGCCATGGCGGATCCAGTTCACGACTTGACCGCTCGCGCCGATATGCTCCCACTCCCGCCATCTTAGCCGCACGCGGTGACGCATGTAGTTGGAGGACGGGGAGCAGGAATCGGAGCGGCGGGTCACACCATCATTTTTTGGTGGTCTTCGCTCCGTCGATGGGTTTAGTCCCGGACGCTGCAGCTGCTGCTGCTGCTGCTGCAGCCTTGCGCTTGTCGGCGGCTGCCTTCTTGGTCTTGGAGTCTTGTCCGGGCGGCTTGTCCGGCGTGACTCGAGCGAACGCTGCTCCAGCAGCTGCTTTGCTGGCGGCATGTAGGCTGACTTCGAGGGTCCGATCGACGAACGCTTGGCGTAGCTCGTCCAGTGCGCTCGAGACCGCGGTAGGGCGTGGGCGGCAGAAACGCTCGTGGGCAAGTTCTGCGAACACTCGGTCCGAATCCGAGCTCGTTTGTCCGCCCTTGGTGAGGCGGAGGAAGCCCAGTCGAGTACGGGCGGCCTCCTCCGTCGCTGTGTGGGTGCGATGACCCGCTCGGATGAGGGCAACGGCCGCCGCCTGCTCCGCTGGTAGAGGAGGTCCGGTTGACAGCGTGTCCAAAGCCTCGCTGATTGCCGCGTTGGCGCAGCTGTCGAAGAAGGCATAGCACCCGAGGTGGAGGTACTCGTCGTACCCCGCTTGAGATTTCCGGTCGTTGAGGAAGCGGGCCGTGTCGTCCGTTAGCGTCCACAGACGAGGTTCGTCGACGTCGCGAGGGGGTCGCTCCAAACCGGCCGGAATGATTTTACCGTAGGAGGCAAAATCGACGAATTCGGGCTCGTGGAGCTCGGGGTCGTCGTTCAGCAGGTCGATAGGCTGCTCAGGGGCTGCCTTACCACCCTCAGTCGCAATGGTCGCGTCAGGGGGAATGGACTGCTGTTGATTCGGAAGTTCGGTCGGGCCCGTTAAACGTTCAAGCTGGGCTAGTAAGGCGGTGTTAGACGCCTGAATCTGCTCAGCTAATCGGAGTTCGAGGGCCGAAACCGCGCTTTGAATCTGTTCGGAGGTACGCTGTTCGATTACAGAGGGGAGGGGGTCGACTCCGGGGGCGGAGGACGACGGCTCAGGCTGCATGATGTTAGACGGCGACTTAGAACGGGGGGAAGTGTCTCGTGACGCTCGAGTGCGCATGAGGCGATGTAAAACTGACACCCTGCTCGACTACGAGAGTCGAGACTGCAATTGCGCGAGCCAGATGGGCGAGCGCAAAGCAGAGAGTGCCAGTGCTCGGGGGTTGCACCGGCTTAAGGGGCTGCCGCTAGCTAGTGCTGCTGGGGGCAGGGCATGGGGCGTTGCGCTAGGCGTTTCCTCAGTCCTCGAGGGTCACCTCGAGGACTGGGTGAGACGCGCCGCTTTTACAGTAACGCTTTACCGTTCAGGTTTGCGTTCTGTCACATATGTAAGTAAGTTTTGCAAACCTCTAGATTTAAAACCAATCTGACTATATATCGATTTCAGAGGAGTCCCGGGTACCAGTAGTACTACAAAATATACTACGGTGGATTGGCACGCCATTTTTTTATTTTTTTTTTCACGCCATTACCTCACCGCCTGCCCCTTCAACGTCGCCGTTGCGCATTTTCCCGCCACCTACTAGGATGCACGTGGCATTGGGCCGATTGGGGCAACGCCGAAACATCCTTCCTTCTGTCGGGTGTTGAACATGCCGACTGGTGTGGGCGCAACTATGGAAGTATAGACCATATGTGACGCGCTCCGAGCGGCTATATTTGTGTTCTTTTGTTGAACTTAAGCCTTCTCAAGCGATTATTTATGTCGTCTTCGCTTCTCAGCAACCTAATTTTACGAGTACAATCATTTAACAATACATTACAAACCTTGCACATGTACTCGTTACTAATTTGATCCGTACTTTTCCATCAGAAGGACGTATTATCGTGTTTTCGTAACCACTGCAATTTGGTGGGGGTTATTGTTAAGCAATGTTCTACCAAGATCTCCTTGTACGTACAAGTATGCTCAATTAATCTAACTAGCTACATGACGCGTTGGTCTAATTTCCCAAGACACACAAGTTGCGTCGTTAGTGTGTTCGAGACCGTCACGAGAGCCCTAGCACATGGCACGAGGACCAAGCGAGAGCATGTGCAAGCTAGCTAGGTTGGAGCTATTTAAACCTAGTGCAGTGGAGGGAGGTGACAAAACCTTATAATAAATCTTAGTTGAATCAATTACAATACTACGTTAAACACTAAACATTCATACATCTTCCATATCCTTCCATATGCACTTCCACTTGCAATAGCGAAAGCAAGCAAAAGTAGAACATAACGGTCTTGTGTTTGCATCTGGCTTATAAAAGGCAAACTACCACACTTGTATCGGAGTTTTTTATCTTCACGCGCTTTCGTTGTTGCTTGATTCGTTCCATGCTTTTCGTTTGACTCGACATGGCTTCTCTTGAACCCGGTAATTACGTTGTGTTGTACTACCTGTCGGAGGTTCCAAAGCCTAAGACATCAAGCCCGTGTTACAACGTGAGCACCGTACTAGTAAGACATGGTTCCTTGCCGGTTCGAATTTGCTTAATGAAGAACATGTTGACGCGGCCATTCGCGAGTTGTTTGAAGAAAGTGGCCTTTCTTTGACCGTCGAAGATCTTACGCGGTTGAGTGGCGACCATGCTCGAGTGTCGTTACCTTCTAGACAATACGAGCTCGTTCACGTATTTTCGGCGTATGTACATGTCATGTACGCATTTGCCAACCTCCGTACCCGTACTAAGGTCATCGTACATGCGGTAATTGCTAAGTCAATTGCTCATCTTAGTGGTACTTACGTTGTTCTAGCTATAGTTGACATTGACGGGCTTTCTCTTACGCCGTCTAAGACATGGCTAGTGAGAGAGGCTCAACGTAAATACAAGTTGTTACATTTTGGTTACGTGCCTCAATGAGAAGCTTGTCGAGCAAATGTGATTTCTCGACAGCTTTTCCTCCACCAAGACACGTCGCTACCTAAGCAGCTCTTTGTCGTTCCTCAGTTTATAGATGCCGAATGTGGTCCTATGTGGATGCTAATCAAGGGTTACATAAATCAGTTGTGTGATGAAATGCCCACTGATTTACGCATGGAAGTTCCGCCCCCTACAACCAACGTTGTTGGTTTGAGCGTAACATGAATTGAGACGATGCGTGAGCAGTGGTTTACGCCCCCTACCAGTCCGATCCAGATACACGTAAACCAGAGAGGATTGGTTTGAGATGCAGCTTCAACGTTTCGTCATGCTCCGCATCAACGTTGACTTATACAACGTTGTCGTCTTGGTTACGTCTCAAGTGTCGGGACCTTTGAAAAGCGGGTGGCTTAATTGTAAGCAACATGTTTCAATTCAAGACGCATTCGATACTTTGGTTACATAGATTCGCAGGACGTCCTTGCTTCCCAGCATTCGGGACGACGTGATTAACGCCATGATTGGATTTATGCAAGGTTAATTGCGTTACGCCAACTACACCCAACAATTCAATGAATTCTTACGAAGGACTCGACAGCCTCTTACGGACGACTTTTAGTGCGTTCGTCTCATCAATGGGTTGGCGTATTTCTAGCTTCAAATTCCCGCCAAGTCACATCGCTCCCAACAAAAGGATACATCATGCCGTTGGTGGAGTTACAAAATGTCTTGAATTACCTCGTGACCGACTTACCCCATTTGGGTCGTGCTAGGAGTGCACTTACCGCATTCGACAGCCATGGAAGCGGCCAACCTACCAAGAAGCGTCCTCTAGAAGAGCCACAAGTCGAAGGTACAAAGAGTTTCCAACGTTGTGAAGGGTTTGGACATGGTCGAGGCCGTGGTAATCGGGGAGGAAGAGGACGGACTTCTCCAATCACTTGAATTAATTTCAACGCCATCGCGGGAGCTCTTACCCCTCATGAGCGTAAGCGACACCAAGAGGAGGGACTTTGCTTCAAGTGCCACAAGAAGGGGCACCGTGTCTTCCAACGCCCGGAGCTTCAAGACAAGGAGCCGGTCGACACACCCGACAGGCAAAAATGACGTTGTTAAGGCAGCTCTTCGGACGAGTTGGAGCAATTGACTACATCTTAATGCCTTCACGAAGCACTAGTAGCGACATAGGTGCAAGATACACCTTCGACACCTCAATCGACTACGATGGCGACACCTACGAAGTAAGCAGCATACAACCGTAGACATCAAATGACGGTCAATTGATGTGACTAGACGGTCAATTGATGTGAAGTTGCTGACTATATTTCCGAATCTATGCACGCACAATTCGACTTTACTTTGGAAGGTTGTGCAAATGACGAGAGTCTTAACTCGCACGGTGCCTTACTTCACTGTTCGCCAAGTGAATATATTATGCAGAGAGACTTGGGTGGGGAGCGTGTGTTCTTCAATCCACCATGAGAGTTGGCTGAAAAGATGGCACGCCATTTTGAGATTTGTCGGCGTACTACTCCGACGTACTACTCCAACATCTACGATGGTTGTGTTTGTTCTACCTAAATGGGCTAAGTTCAACGACATAGCTCGGCATTGGAAACTATATAAAGAATTCCCTGCCAAGACTCATTTGTTTACTCGCTAATATACAAACGATCCGAACCAACATCATGAAGTGGCACGTACTCTATGGTCAGTCAAGTTATGGTTGGTCGACGTTAATTGTGATTTTTACGATGAAGCCCCCGACCACTTCACATGTTGGACCCCCATCGCTCCATGTACCACTAGACGAGTCCACAGTGTCCATCGCTACGTTACGACACTTTATGTGGACGCTTTCGCCATGTCCACTAACCTCACCGAAGCTCGCCCGTTGACTCGCACCGAGCCGAACGTGAAAACTCATGATGGCGGACAACTGATTTCTAGATTAGTAGACTACGCTACAACGCTTTACTTTGTGTCAAAGGGCTTTATACGACGCTTTTCACTTTATATGAATAAGTCCAAGGTCAAGACCCCAGTTCGACTCACTAACGGACAACGTGTGGCTTCTTCGACCGTTTGCGAGATTACTTTCCAGATGGCTCGGCACGAGTCAAAAGGACTTTTTATATCTTACGTGAATTAGGCGTTGTTGACATGATGCTCGGTTTACCATGGCTGGATGACAAGCAAGCTTTTTTTATAGTTCGGCACGACGCAGGTTTTCACCCCCATGGAAGGTGCAGCATGGGAAATTCAGACGGAAGAGCGACGACATGAGTGTCTGCTATCGCCTCTAGCAAGATGCAGAGGCTCACGCCCAAGCCGCGCCGAAGCAAAGGACGTAACGCTGAATTTTACGTGATTAGTGTCACGCCGGTTACGGAACAGCCGGCAGAGTTTCGCAGTGGAGATGAATTTGATGATGAATAACGTCAACGCTTCCGGACGGTACTTTTCGATGACTATATGGAGTTACTGCAACCTATGGACTCGCCGCATGTACGCCGACAGTGGGACCACCCCAATGAAACTACTCGCCCGACGAAACATCAACGTATTAATAGATTGTCGCATGCGGAGCGCGCTGAGCTTCAGCGACAGCTCAACGACGAAGTGGAGGCTTGCTTACTTTGTTCCAGACACACTGAATTCGTCTCGCCATTTTTTGTGCGTAAAGCTTATTGCTTGCTTCGATTTTGCATTGACCCGTGGACTTAACGAGGTTTCGCGTAAGGACGATTAACCACTTCCGCGTGTGGTTAACACCCTCGACGAGCTGAAGGACGCGAATTTTTATACCTAATTCGACCTAACGTATGGCTTCTGGCAAGTTCGACTTCGTGAAGAGGACGTTCTCATGACATCGTTCCATGCACTTAATGGTCTAATGGAGTGGGTCGCCATGCAATTCGCATTGTGCAATTCTCCAACTACATTTCAGCGGATAATGAATGGCATCCAGCGTGACTTTTTACACATGTTCATAATAGCCTACCTCAACAACGTTTGTGTCTACAATCGCAATCGTGAGGAGCACCTAAAAATGCTGTTTCGACAAAGAAAGTCGAAGCCATTGCATGCTGGCTAGTGCCAACGAAGTAGAAGGAGGTTTGTAGTTTCGTGCAACTATACAACTTCTACGCCAAGCTCATCCATCATTTGAGCAACCTTACGGCTCCATTGACGGATTTACTGTGGAAATCCCAGTCACATAAGGTTACGTTGCTTACGCATGCATGTTTGGAAGCCGTTAAGACTCTCAAGTTACGGCTTATTTCCGCGCCATGCATGATCCTTCCACATGTTAGCTCGGAGGCGATGTTCACTGTGGCTACAAATGCTTCGAAAGTGGGAATTGCAACATTTTTGTTGCAAGACCAAGGAGGAGGACTTCAACCATTCTCTTATTGGGCGCGTAAGCTAAATTATGCTAAGCGCGACAACACATGCTTAGCGTATGGAGGCCTTTGGCGTATGTAAGGCGGTTGAGCATTGGAGGTATTACCTTGGTAGTTGCTCCAATGTCCTTGTCGGGACGGACCACGACACACTGAGACATTTGCACATGCAACCGAACAACATGTTGAACAAGCGGCAAGCTCGTTATCTTCGGGACTTGCAGTCGTTTGTCGGCACAATAACATTTGTGTACCGCAAGGGAGCCATGAACGAAGTTGATCCGTTATGTCGGAGACCGGACTTCGTACATCATGCCGCGGTTTCATTATTTGGGAATGGCGTGGTTCCTTGAGATGCATATTTACGATGGAAGTTCCAGCCGCCGTAAGACGACGCACAATTAAACTCAATGACTATGAACGCGTTGCGGTTGAGCCATAAGCTCGCTAATTTCATTCGCGAGGGGTACTCCCAAGACTCGTTTCACCACGGGGACGGGGGTGAGTGGACGAAAGACATGCGTATTGAATCCAGAGATGCTTTTGGTGCCTCGATCGCCTTTGTATTCCGCGGAACACCAACATCCGACTCAGATTGATCTTTGAATTGCGCGACAATCCGTCCACTAGTCACATAGAAGTTGTTGGCCCTCTTACTAAAGCGCTCGACGAATTCTGATGGAAACGAATTCGCTAAGATATGACAACTATTGCGAGCGCTGCGAATAGTTATGAGCCGCACAAGCACTCTCCACACCCTCACACACATGAGCATGACTTCCCTAATTAAACCTAGAATCGATCCTCCGGACAAATCATCCCAAACCCCTACCCGAGACACTTCCCGCATTCTCTCATGCCCTCACACCCACTATGTTCAATGGTTGCACCATCTTCTCCGCATCTACCGTATCAAATCCTACACCTACACAACTCCACTGCTGACATTCACCACCCAACCCATCCAACCTACCCCACGCCTCAGCCACAATGTGCCAAGTACCTCCAACGGGGGGTCAAGCCCCACCACCCACTCGGATAGGAAGGACAAGGAGACCCGCCGGCCTAATTTATATATACAAAGGCCTAGATGTCATATATAAGAACGGCCTTAGACAGCCACTAGGATGCCCGGTAATTGTTATAGATCATTTTCATTTTCATTTGGTTCTTCACATGAAGAGCCATCAAACATGTTGTTCAGCATACGACCTTTAATTCCAGTTTCGCAAGACGCGTCATAGCGGTTGAAATTGTTACCGGAGCTAAACCCTCTTGTACGTGCGGTGTTAAAATTGCACAAGAATTATATGCAAGCTCGCTCAAAACCGTCAATAGCCCCGCACTTCGTACGAGGAGACAAGATGACAGTTGTGACTAAGAATCACTTCCTGTGAGGACAGCCAAACCAAAAGTTGTGTGATAGATACTTGGTACCTTTGATGGTGGAGGAGCAAATTAAAAAGCACAATTACAGATTAGATTTGCGAGCGACAAGTCGCTGACACCCGGTGTTTCACGTCAACAATCTAATACCATGCTCTACATCTTCTCTTCGGTATGCTGTCCATGTGACGACCCCATAAGGTGATGACGATGAATTCGAATTCTATCTCATCTTTGTTGTGTGCATCAAGTCGTTACTTGGACGACGAGGGAAATATTTGCGGTTTATGACGCACTTCAACGATGAGGACATTCCACATACATGGCACCGGTTGAATGAAGTACACCGTACAACGGCGTTACAATATTTTCTGGAGACGCCCCTATGGCATGCGTTTGCTTGGACTCATGTTTACATCAACTTCATGCACGCCCATCTAGCTTGCATTCATGAGTCCTAGTACATGCTTTAGTAAAGGAGCCAAGACCACCACGGAGGTTGGCCTCGCGACTAGCCTCACCTTTGTGTCAAGAGGGGGAGGGTATAAGTGTGACGAGTACAATAATGCAATAGTACATTAAATAGCATTGTATATGTTCTCGTTACTAATTTGATTCGTGCTTTTCCATCGGAAAGCCGTGTTGGAAATGGAAGTAGATGGTTAGACGTAGGGTCGTGGCGACTTCACAAGGGAGCAAGCTTTGGTGACTAGTGAAGTGAAAGGAGAGAGATGGCGGCCGGCGAAGGCACCGGCAGGGCCGGCCGACCGCCACCAACGGGGAAATAGAGAACCGCTAATAGTGTAACACTAAGTACTAGGATGATGAATAGCTGCCTTGTACATAAAGCACTAGGCAAGGCGATGCTAGTGCTAACACCCCCCTCAAGGTAGCCTAGGTCTTGCCGTCGTCCTAGCTTGTGTCAAGGAAGATGCCATCTTGGCCGTAGGTGTTGTGTTGGTAGCGCGTGTCTCATGCCGGTTAGGTGTAGCGACAAGTGCTCATAGGAACGTGTTGCTACCGGCGAGTAGCCGACAAGAAACGGTTCCAATTGTGCTGCGGAATGTACTAGTCTGACGCGTAGCGGGGAAAACTGTCTACGGGCGAATTAGCCGACGCATTAGGGAGCCCGGCGAGGAAAGAGCACAGCGAACATGGCTGTCAAGAGTGTGTAGGCACCCAAAAGCAGAGACGCGCGTTGCTCTTGCTGATTCCCCCCTTCGCCGTGGGTAAGGTTAGATCCTCGGTAAGTCAGGTGAACGCTGCGGCGTTGCCTCGGGAAAAAACAATAACAGTCGTGATTAGAGTACGCGCGGGCCGACTTTTTGCGGGTCGGTCTAAAAACCATATTCAGTCGAGAGTATCAGCTGAAAGTTGTGTGGGGCTAAAAGTTGGGTGGGGCGAGCGTGGCGCCGGACACCTTACACACTCGCTTCTCCATTGTACGCGGGAGATGGTAGGACAATCACAGACCACGAGTTCGAAGGTGAAGCGTGGTATTGTCGGGGCGATGAATTACTAGCGTGGCGCCGAGCGCTTTCCACACGCTCTACTGTTTTTTTCGTGAGTGTTAGTAGGATAAGCGCGGCCCTAGATATGCGGAACCCGCACTCTTCTCTTGTAAAACTTGGTGGGGAGCCCATAACCTATTGGAAATGAAATAATATGCTTATACTTAGGGTCTAAGCGGCCCCACAAGGGGGGCGGGTGTGGAGACAAGATAAGTGAGAGGAAAAAGATGGCGGCCGGCGAAGGCACCGGCAGGGCCGACAGACTGCCACTAACGGGAAAATTGAGAACCGCTTATAGCATAACACTGAGTACTAGGATGACATATAGGTGCCTTGTACATAAGCACTAGGCAAAGGGATGCTAGTCCTAACACGACGTCCTACGTGGTTACGTCGCCACTGCAATTTAGCGAGGGTTACGGTTCTATCATGTACTACTAAGACCTCCCGGTACGTACATGTACACTTAATTAATCTAACTAGCTACATGACGTGCTAGTCTGATTTCCCGAGACACACATGCTCCGTCGCTATTCTGTTCGAGACAGTTACGAGAGCCCTAGCACATGGCACGAAGACCAACCGAGAGTAGGTGCATGCTAGCTAGGCTAGAGCTATTTAAGCCTAGTGTAATGGAGGGAGGTGAAAGAACCTTTTAATTACTCCTTTATTTCATTACAATCTAATGATAAACACTAAACAATAAGACATCTTCCATCTCTCTCCATCCACTTCCAACTGCATTAGCAACATCAAGCAAGAATAGAACATAACAAAGTTGTCTCTAGAATAAGCTCGTTGTAGGCAAACTGCCACACTCAAGCGGGATCACATTGACCTCCTCTCCCACCCTCCGCAAAGCTTGCCGGAAGAAAGGCGACGAAGCCGTATAGATTTTGAGACCGTAGTCCTCAACAAGATTATCTTCCGGTCGGTGTATCGCTGCCGGCCGGACGATTCTTTGCGTAGTAAGCGTTCCGGACATTTTGATAAGCACCCGACACACCCTTCGATGGCTTGTAATATCGCACATCGCACATGGAAGTGCTTTAACGCAAACGAGGCGGTAGGCACAGCCACGGTGTGCTTTGAATTTTCAGCAATAATAGATAGCGTGCGGTAAGCGATTGATGTGGTGGACATGATCTCCGAGCGACTACTTCACAATAGCACTTGTGTTGGGATTGAGGACTGAAAAAAAATACCGGTAGCGAATTTTTTCCGTATGCTGTTCAGCTTTGGAAGAAAATACTTAGCGCAATTTTTTCATGCACCCGTACAATGCGACGAATATCCGACGTGTCGAAGGTACACACGTAATTTGCGGCGTTATGTGTATCGCTCAATGATGTGCTAGCCCCGTATCTATGACCGTCCATATTCGCAATAGCGAGAGTTGGAGAAAAGGGCGGTATGGTCACATTTTTAGGAGCCACGGAGTCGCGAGTGGAAATGTGTCCATTAAGCCGCTGTTCGAATAAGGGAGAAATACGGGAGGAGAAATCAGCCCGAGTCCCGCCGCCCGAGAAATAACGTACGGGTACCCACAATTCGTACGGGGTCTGTTCGAATGACAGACTCCGGTCCGGCAGGAGAAATAAAGTATTGCGCGCATTAAAGTACAGGAGGCGCGACGGCTTTGCTTGCATGCGCCGCCGTCCATGCGCGTCATTCCACCGCCACCGCCAGCTCTTTAGCCAGACGCACCACCGCCCCACCGCATCTCGCCCTTCCTTTGCCACTGCAAGTGCGAGCCACGAGCAGCGGCAGCGGAGATGCGCCGCTTGTGTGCACTGTCGGCCGTAGGCTTTCTGGTCGCCTACGTTCTACCGGTCGCCGCGGCAGCCGATGGAGACGATGCGGTGGAGGCCATAGGGGGGGCTCGGGTGGCGAGGGCGTGGGAGGGAATGGCCCGGGGGCGGCGAGAGCGAGGGCGATGGTGAGCAGCCGCTTCGTGTATGGCGCGCGACGGTGGGGGCGCGACGGGTAGAGGGCGATGACATGTCAGGGGATGTTAAAGGGTTAAGTACTAATCGTTATTTCACCCGGCGGGAGAGAGGGCGCCAGATCGGGAGAAATGACCCCTATTTCGCCCGCTAGAGCGCCATTTCTCCCGCCGGGAGAAATAACGATTTCTCTTTTGGGTCGATATCTGTCATTCGAACAAGGGTCGCTGCAATACCCGTACCAAGAAGTAGCGGTATTCTCCTTTCTCCCTTATTCGAACAACGGCTTTATGCACTTATTTTTTTAACCTTTTCCCAACGTAAATGGCGAAGCCGTTTAACGGATATATCATCACGAGGGCTTGGGTAAATTTCACTCAACCTGTCGGCCGGCTAGCTATGCACTTACCCTAGCTTCGACAGAGCACACATCACTTCTTTCCCGGGGTGGCTATGGTCACATTTTGGCCCCACCGAGCTCCATGGATTGACCCTTCCGTAGAGTCGCAAACTCGAGACGAGGAGACATTTTAGCGGCGCATTTTACGGATAACCCGGTTTTGTCCCTACCCTCGCGGCCTCGCACAGCACACCGTTATGTTCACATTTTTACCAATAGGGGTAAGACCGGCGGTTAAGGTCGCATTTTTTTCTCCACCGAGATCCGCAGATTGACCCCCCCGCCCCGAGAATCGTAGATGCGAGACGAGGAGACAATTTGGCGTCGCAGTTATCGGACAACCCAATGTGGTTTCCTACCCTCGCGGCCTCGCGCAGACCGTCATGGTCACATTTTTTGTCGCCATTGGTAGGGCCGGCCGGTATGGTCACATTTGTCCGAGCTAAGTCTCGCGCCAGCCTGGTGATTAACCCTTCCCGGGCGGCAAAGCCGAGAGTCCCAGACTCTAGACGAGGAGACATATCGGTGGCGCAGCCGTCGGATAACCCGCGTTGTGTCCCTACCCTCGCGCATGCCTTAGCTCTGTTTGTTATGGTATCATTTTTGCCGGTAGGTAGGGGTAGGACCGGGTGTTATGGTCACACTTTGCCGGTAGGGGCTGGGTGATGGTTAAGCCGGCCGTTATGGTTACGCTTTTGCCCCAACGATCTCCGCGTCAAGTTGTTATATTCTTTACAACCGGATACAACTTACTAATTTTAATCGATTGTGCATCTTGTGTAATTAACGTTACCACTTGCCCTAGATTTTAAAATTCTAAGAAATAGCTGCTAATATGCTCCTCCCAAGACTCCAAGCTATCTTAAGCATGAAAAATCGTGCCCAAACAAGAACGTACACAGTAGACATTTAATGACTTCAATAAAACCCTCCCGATTGGAAGGTGACTGCATGCAAAGGCAAAATATGAAAATCTAGGTTGCACTACTTTAAACTACTAATGTCAGAATGTACACTTCAAAATGTTGCAATGACGCGTTCCACCGATCTCAACAATGAGTTGAGTGTATATCTCGAGCACATTGAGACTTTATGTGTAGATGTTGCTTGTTTACTACTGACATGGAGGCACGGTCGACTAAAATTAGTCGATTGTTCTCATTTTCTCGACAAGGAATTTTGAACTAACTTTTGAACGATCATTTTTGCTATGCATCCCCTCAACGTCCATCCCATTGCCCACCAATTGCTAACAAGCTCGTGAAGCGACATCAAGCTTTCGTATAATACTATAATATCCCAAAAGTAAATGTTCGACTTCAACTCTACAAGATTTATCCATGTGAAATAATGCAACATAGTGCTCACCACTTGGTAGTAATCCGACCCTATGCAACACCATGAAATGATTTGCCCAATACGGGATATGCAAATGCGCATGGGAGTAATGGCAAATAAGGTGCTACATGACCATGCAAACTGAGCGATGCACCCCTTATTCTTACATGCCCTTGGAAAGACACGGCTTGTTGGTTTTCTCTTACACCCCTAACCTAATTGGCTACGCACATACATACATTTGCTATGCGCGGGTTCCAATTCCATCCCAAACTTACATAACATTCTGATTCTCTCCCTACCATTATATGCACCAGCAACATAACACCTAATAACCTTATTCATGAGGGTGGCTATGCGAAAGACACATGACCTTGTTTATGCATTGGGGACTCCGCCATTTGCAATTGCTACCCAATTATGTCACCGAGAGAATCACCACTAACATTCTCATAACAAGACCGACAGCAAAGTTCAACGAATGAAAATTCTTCAGCTTCAACGCCCAAAGCATCAATATCATAGCCCTCAGTGGTTTTGGCTACGGCTGGGATTGACATAGTATGCGGTACCTACGGGCCGACAAGGCAGACTTGGCTTGCGGTATTTGAAGTTGCTACCGGTTTTGCGAGCATTTATACTGCCACCGAGAACAACGCAGTAGATCGACGCTGTGGGGCTCTCAACGATTTGCAAAAACACAACGAAACGTCACTAAACATTCACCGACACGAGAAAAAGGGATGAGGAAGGTGGTTATACGAACCTATTACGCGTCGTGCTTGACTGCTTGCCTCATTTGGTCGGTACGGTGGCATGTACTTTGCGCGTGCCGCTTGCGTGCTGTCGTACTCGGGGTGTGTGTCTCGGCAGCAACCACGTATATTACACAGTTCACCACACGGACCTACGGGCTTACGCCGCACTCCATGTTGCAGTTGAAGCAGGTCGAGATGGCTCAGTGCAAAATAGGCGGCTGGACCGCTGGAGTCGCTAGCCTCCGGGTCATGTGAGGTTGGTCCCAACGCCGATCCGTTTCTAGCGAGTTTTTTTGGGGACACGTCCTTACGGGAAATTGGGCACTCAAACACGCGCACACCCACGCTCCCGTAGTTGGCATATGAACCAAGATTCAACCCTCCTAAGGAATGCTTTTGGGGTGTGAGGTACTGCCCGCTTTTGGGGCGTGAGGTGCTCTCACGGCGCTAGTCCTCCGGTGTGAGCTAGCGGGTACCTCGCTCGACCGGGGAATACAACACCACCGAATCACCAACCAACGCAAGGCGCGGCACACCACCACCCGGATTGTATGCCACTTAGCGTCATACGGCCGAGAAAACACCTACGGGCACTATGTTCATCGATGTGTATGTCCTTGAGTAGAACGGCGAGCTCCGAGGAAGTGGTGAAGAAAATTTGGGCGGAACCTCTTCCCGTCGGGATCGGCAGAACCACTTTGCACAATCAACGTGCCACACTGCGTAAATAACGTGCAAAAATTGCTCTCTCCAGATCTTGCAACTCAACCAATCCGTTAAGACAAAGTAAATTTCCCCGAACTACATTTTCTCTTAATTACATACAATAACTTGGTGGCTAGTGCTCGGGCACCGGATTGGAAGGTGCCCCATCGCACGTACCTTCTCCTCCCCGCTCGCGCGTCCGTGGAGCATCATGTTTCGCATGTGCGCCATATTACTTGGCCCCACACACTCTTATAGTAGTATGCCGTGCGATATTGGCTATCGGCGGGGGATATAGGCATGTCACCGTGGCCAAATCCGACGGGCCGCATGGCACGGGCATTGTGCTAAAACCCTCCGTGCCGAATTTTCCGGCGGCGTTTGAACCTCAGGGTCGTTGTCACCCGATCGTGTCGCTCCTTCCGAAGCGACCACCCCCTCGCCGAGTAAGCGCTTTCCTCCCACACGTAGGTGTAGCTTCGTAACACTGGAACGCAGTCAATGAGCGCCCTTACATGGCGATACTTCTCGACGGGATAAGGCCTAGATATAAAGGCTAGGGATAAGGTGTATGTTACACCAACCTCAAATCCGATGCCCACAAGTACATCACCTTTTAACCTCATACACCACTCGCTCTCACCATTAAACACGACGCCCCCCTCCTCGCCCGCGCCGCCGATAATGGAGCGGACTTCAACTTCCACAAGAAACACTCACCAACATCCAATTCACGCATAAACAAGAATTCATGTGGGGAGTACACAACAACCGCCTTCTCACATGCTACCCCTCCCTACGCTGCCCCATGTGCTGCCATATCACCATCAACGGCCACATGGCAGGTAACTTTCCTTCGATGTCGGGCCTTCGGCAGGACCTACCGCCACAATAGTGCCCTTCAAGATATTTTCGCCTTATTATAACATAATAACGGTATTCGATGGCAAACCATAACCGGAGACTTCGGTATAATCCTATTAAGTTCTTCGACTCCCCCCTCTTCTCACCGCGCCCCCCTCTGAATGTCACCCTCCGCAACCTGTTGATATGCCAGCCCGTATGGCCAACGCCGACGAAATGTACGTCCTTGACCCCCCTCACATCCTACCCAGATATTCTCCTAGACGACCTCCTTCCTTCCTTACTCCGCCCTTTCGCCCACAAACCCGACTTTGTCGAACGGGCGTTGCAAATATTCCCCAACTAAAGAGATTCAGATAGGAGAATGGAAATGTTGCACATGCCACAACCTCTCCAACACATCCCGGCTCATCCGCGACAAGTACACACCCCTCGCAAACGCCCTCCGTCATCACTGTTGCGGCACACCGATATAGACATCCTCCCCATCGTCATGAGTCGCACCGGCACCCCTCGCGTGTCCAAGATTGCCAGTCTTACATCACTACTCACCATGCGCACCGACCCCCCGGATAAAATGATATCGAAAACAAGCCTCGAAACCCCTCGCATCCTCTCTCAATTCCATTTCCACTCCGTCTAGTGGCTGCATCATTTGCTACTCATCTACCGCATCAAAACACGCAAGACCACACAATCAACTTCACGAAACCACACACACATACACATACCTAACCCTTCAAGGCCGCAGCTTGCATACCACACAACATGTCGTAGGGAAGGGAATACAATACCTCCAACATACTAGGGAGAGGTTGGATTTAGGCGACAAACGGTCTAGCGCCAACGAGTCAGTTTCGAAGATGGCGAAGTTGGGAGGGCTCAAAGACAACATTCGGTTGGTAACCGGTACATATTGTAAGCTATTTCTATTTCAATTTCAAGTGAATTTCATCGATGTTGATGGTGGTGATATTTTGGAACATCCATGTTGATGGTATTGGTATATCTCGGATTGTCAATGCTCGTGGGGACAATATTTTGCGATATTGACATCGACAACACCTTAAGCACTTTATCATGTTTTCATATCACTTAATTACTCATATACTTCGCCAATGTATCGATATTTGAAACGATACATCAAGGCATCATGCTTTGATAATTTATATTTCACAATTATTTTGATAGTTGATGGCAATGATAATAGCGCTACTGACGTCATGTGGATGTCGATGTTACAACTTAATATATGGATGGCACCATCCACGGTTAATGGTGAGACTATCGACGATGTATCGATGGCTAGTCCCTAGCCTTATACATAACTCGGGTGTTGTAGATACCCCCTTACCTTCTCCGCGTTCTCAAAGGCCAGTAGACCCACCCGTATCATTCGGAGGCACGACGCTAACCACTACCGTTTCTTGCATACGTTTCGGATCTTTATTGGGCGACCAATAAGAGATCCGCGGGAAGGACCGAGTGGTAGTCTCTATATTGGGTACGGACATGATTTTATTTCCAAAACTCCTTCCGTATATGGCTTCCAAACGGCGGCCGATCCCGAGGATCACCGTCGCCATGCCGAGTCGCTTCTCCGCCTACGGCTTTCTCAACGCATGCATCGCGCCGTGCCTCGGCCCATGGGGATTTCGAGATTATCAAGACCGCCCGACGTACATCAAGTGCTCCCTTCTATGGCATTGCTTTCCGGATGTCCGCCGCCATCTCCAACACCCCCAACCCACCGTTGATCCGGGATTACCCTCCTCACCTCCTCACGCTCATGAGATGATATTATTGTCTTAGCCTCCGCATGAAATATCGTTGAATTTATGGGATCATGATGCATCTGCCGCATCATCCGCATCAACGCGTCCATGAACTAGCGCTTTATTAAGGCGCCCGCCGGCGGCGCAGCGGCGGTGACCCCGGAGGGCGGTGCGCTCGCATGCCCGTCGGCACATACATCTACCTCCACGCGGTGAGCGTTGGTAACCTAGTAGCCGTGATAGGCCTTGCACGGTAAAGGGGCTAAATGAGGTACCCGCGGCTGCGATCCGCGTGATCAATATATGTTGGGAAGCCATGTACGGAAGGTTTTGGAATTAATAAATTCGTACTCTAGCACTAACACCTCCCGCTCGGGCAGTCCGATATGCTTTTTCGCGACTGGATACTCTTGTATATTCTCCCGATAATAATGAATCGGGGGCGGTGCCTATGAAATTCGTTTGGCGAGAAGGGTACGGGCGGATCAGCGGTGGGACGCGGGCGTTGGAGCTGGCGGCAGACAATCGGAAAGGAACGCTAGGGAAGGGCTCTCACTCGACGTCGACTAGCGCTCATAAGGTCGAGCGGACCCATCTAGGGGGTAGAGCTCGACAACAGTATCGAAAAGGCCCCGGTTGGACGTACCGTTGTTCGTTTTTTCCTCGAAAGCCTGGCGAGGGTGCCAACTGCCAAAAACCAGTAAGTGCCACGCCATACTTTGTCAAAACCAATCGTGTCTGGCGAGGCTCGCGGGAGGCGGACGCCGTCGGCGGCGTGAGGAGTGGTGGAGTTTGGTGCGGGGCAGCGGTATGCACGGCGTGAAAGGCGGTGGTCTACCAAGGGACTCGCAGAAAACGGGGTATAACTCTTCGAGGATGGAACGAAATGCAATTCCGGAAACTACAATAGAAAGGTGACTCAAAAAAAAACTGGCACTTTAGTATTTTTCGTTTGGCGACGTATGGCAATACTATACTTACATCAGTACTTGACATCCATACCTAAACACCTCATATGTAGTTCGCACAAAATTGACCGCCAAAACTCGAATGCGCGATGGGCCAGTCCGAAACCACGCGCGGTGCTGACAATACAACCGTTGAGGCGTACCGTTGACCTTTGCCCCCATGCGCGTCCCCAAATATGGGCGTGTCCATAACATTTGTCACTCTTGCGACTTCGGCGATTCGAGCTCCAACGGAAGACACGCGACGAGCGCCCCGATAGTGGTGCGCTTTGCTCGACTCGCATGCGCGAGTCACGCCATAACAGATGCATGTACGGTTCAGCCCCTAATCACGCGGCCGTGAGATCCGGGACTGCGACTGCCTAACACGGGCCAATGTGTGAGCGACAGCAAGTGCGGCTACAACAATGGTTGGCTAGACAACCGGGCCGCCGGGATCGACAACTTACACGGCACACAACTTACGGTCAACGGAAGATATACGGGCGGGCGCGGATGCCATCCAATCAAAAGGGCCACGAGTTATAACGTTAACCCACTGATAACCCCGTATATCTCACCTCCACGCTATCACGGCGGAGTGGCGTTGCACGTGTACCGTTGGAAAAGACATGCAACACCAAGTAGGTTGGGGGCGCAAACCCCAAGCATTCATGTTTTACGCTTTTTCAATGGCGATCGCCGATAAATCGCGGGGGCGGCGGACGGGGTCCCTAAATCACAATGGGATGCTGTCTTTTTATGCAGCCGGGAGAGAGGTTTGTGGATTCCCGGACATAAGTTCTCGACGTTTTTGCGCGTTTTCGAACTTTATTTGTCTTTGGGCGTACAAGCAGACGACATGTCACTGTTGTGGAACTTAATATTTGTAATAAATTGCATAGATACCTAATGTTGTTCGACATGAAAACCTACTTAATGTATCGTTAAATACTCAGTACTTCGGTAGTATTAAACCTGTAGGGTTTGAATTTATGGTGGACATTGAGCGGCAGCGGCGGCGGGTAACGTGGCCCTCTCGTATGTGTGGCGCTCCTCGCACGAAATGCGAGTAATGATGTACCTGAAGGCTGATGAGCGCAACGGGAGACAACATAACCCGCGCGGCTGCACATCAGCCGGTCACTCTAAACAGGTTGAGACTGACCGTGTCGTCTCGACGCTCGCCTCTGGTGAGTGAGGTACGCCGAGGCATATTCTCCCCCGTTGCCTTAGTAGTATGCGTCTTTCATCAGACACTGTCCTCGTGCTCGATTGCATTCGCGTATTCCTTGTTAGTAGTGCTGCGGCATCAGAGCCGCCCGTCACTGAAACCTACGGTGTCATCGCGCCTGTCACCCGTCTGGCTGTCTCCTCTCCTTCAGCCGCCGCATTGCGGGTCCCGCCGAACCCTTGGAGATTTTTCCCCTTACCAGTTCTTGTGGTTATCTTATTTCTGCCACGATTCGCGCCGGGCTGTAAACTTTTTGTTTGGCTTAGCCGCCGGCCTTTACAGTGTGTGACGACGCTCTCTTGATGCGAACTTCGCATCTCACCTAATTTGATAGGGAAAGACGGCACATCGCGGTTGTAGGGCTTGCCAGATCCGCGTGCTGTCTTCGCTAACTTTCTCACATACTGGCGCTGACTATGACTCACATGTCCCTAGCCTTTCCGTCGTCTAGCGGCATTATCGTCTCGAGGAAGCTATCTTCTCTAAGTTGCTGCTTTCTCTTCGCGCCGCCGCACTGGCGTCTGAACTTCTACTGAAATTGGTCCGTCTTTCACTTGTCTGGTTGCAGGTGGTTACTGCTGATGGCGAGCTGCACCATGGCTCCTTCGGCCACCCTGGCCGGCGCGCAGGGCGTTCCCGCTCTGCGCTCACGCCGTGCCGTGGGTGTGCGCGCTTCCGTAGGCCCGCGTCCAACACTCGCGCATCGCGCCGTCAAGCCTCTTCAGGTACCACTCTGCCTAAGCTTAACCGCGCCGCCTCCACCACTGCTCTTCCTCCCATCTTCTTATATCGCGTTGCATGTTTTTCATCCTGTTTTTCTTTAATGTCTCTCTTTTCACCCCTTAAAAGCATCCTACATCGAGGGATATGCAGCACCCTCGTGTTGCGTGTCGTCACCGTCGTATTATGTGACTCGTGCCCCCTCGAACCACCTAGTCGTTGCAGAAGTTGTGTTCGGGACGTCGACGGTTTGTGCTCGAATTGTTGCCCTCCAAGTCATCCTCACTCCACAGACACTATTTTTGGCTCATTTAGTGCAATTCGATTTTGTGAGTGTGTCCTTGAAGAGGTCTTTCAAACGCGGAATTTTGCCCAGCGGTTCCTTGTCGAAACGGAATGAGCTTCTTCCAACTGACGCTTTGGCCTGTTCTCCTCTACACAGGCTGCCCCCCTGACTGGCACAACCCTTCCTAGCCTTCGCCCCTCTCGCCAGGTTTTCAAGGCTGCCGCCACGCCTCCCGCGGTGGTGAATGCCGCTGCAGCGGATGAGCCCGAGAAGAAATTTCTTGGCCAGTCGACCGAGACGCTCGCCAAGATCATCCCCCTCGGTCTCATGTTTTTCTGCATTCTCTTTAACTACACCATCCTTCGCGACACCAAGGACGTGTTGGTCGTTACTGCTCCGGGCTCCGGCGCCGAGATTATCCCGTTTCTGAAGACGTGGGTCAACTTACCCGCTGCCATCGGCTTCGCCGCAGTCTACGCCACCCTCTCCAACTGGATGTCCACCCAGCAACTGTTCTTCACCTGCCTCATCCCCTTCGTCATTTTCTTCGGCTCCTTCGCCTATATCCTCTACCCCCTGCGTGATGTGCTCCACCCCACCCAGTTCTGCATCGACCTTCTGGACAAGGCCGGTGAGCGTTTCGCCGGCCCCATCGCCATCCTCCGTAACTGGACCTTCTGCGTCTTCTACGTGATGGCCGAGCTGTGGGGCTCCGTGGTGGTGTCCGTTCTGTTCTGGGGCTTCGCCAACCAGATCACTAAGGTCGAGGAGGCGGAGCAGTTTTACCCCCTCTTCGGACTGGGTGCCAATGTGGCGCTGATCTTTTCAGGCCGCGCGGTGTATTACTTTTCTCAGGTCCGCGCCTCTCTGCCGCCTGGCGTCGACGGCTGGGAGTACTCTCTAAAGGGTCTCATGAGCATGGTGGTCATCGGAGGCGTCATCATCGGTGGCATCTACGCGTACATGCAGAAGACGATTGTGGCCAAACAAGCAGCGCTCGCCCCCAAGAAGAAGAAGAAGAAGAAGAAGGCCAACCTTTCCCTCGGCGAGTCTGTCGCCTTCCTCGCCAAGTCCGAGTACATTCGCTGCCTCGCCCTCCTGGTATGATCTCTTTAGCTCCCAATCCCATACCATCTGTCTTCCACGACAGTATGTGAACTAGAGGCTGGTAGAAGCTGCATGGGGAGGTGGTGCGCTGACGATGCTGGTTTTGTGTCGCGCAGGTGGTGTCGTACGGTATCTCCATCAACCTGGTGGAGGTGACCTGGAAGGCCAAGATCAAGGCCCAGTACCCCAACCCCAACGATTACTCGGCCTTCATGGGTAACTTCTCCTCTTGCACCGGCGCCGTCACCTTCTGCCTCATGATCTTCGGCCGCTTTGTGTTCCAGAGGTTTGGCTGGCGCACGGCCGCACTCTTCACGCCCTCCATTCTGCTCATCACCGGTCTGCTCTTCTTCGCGCTGGTGCTGTGCTCCGGACCGCTCACTCCCATGCTGGCCGCCCTGGGCTTTACCCCGCTGTACGCCGCAGTGCTTGTGGGTGCCGCCCAGAACATCTTCTCCAAGGGTTCAAAGTACTCTCTGTTTGACCCCTGCAAGGAGATGGCTTACATTCCCCTTGACATCGAGACCCAGCTGAAGGGCAAGGCCGCCATCGACGTCATCTGCAACCCTCTGGGCAAGTCTGGCGGTGCGCTTATCCAGCAGGGTCTCATCATCGGCTTTGGATCCCTTGCTGCCTCCACTCCCTACCTGGGAGGCATCCTGCTTGTGATTGTGCTCACCTGGATCACCGCCGCCAACCGCCTGGCGATCCTGTTCAAGGAAAAGAATGAGGAGAAGCTGCTTGAGGACCTGAACGCGAGCGAGAGCGAGGATGAGGAGGACGAGAGCCCCACCACACCCCAGACCAAGCCCTCCTCTGCGTAAGCTCGGAAATATAGATAGCCACGCTCATTAATTAGATTTACCCGGCTCATTACCTCTGTCCTTCCTGCAGTTACGTTCCGGCTAGACAACCAGGCCCCGGATGGTGTAGGGGAAGGTTGGTGTCATCGGGCCTTCAGCATGCACTGCGCGTGTGGAGCGCGGGGCATGGGCTGCTGCATTGCGTAGTTTACAGCTACCACCATTGCATTGTTCGAACTCGCCGTGTAACCAAATGCGCGGATGAATACATCAGTTGCTAGGCTCTGAAATCGTGAATGTGTGACACCGACTAAACATGGAAGTTGCAAATGAAGAGTGAAGCGGAAGTCGAGAAAGCGAATTTGGTCTGTGTATCCAGTCCAGGGCAGGTGTGAGATATGTATCCAAATGAATGAATAATCATGTCAGTGAACGCAGCGCCGTTAAAAGGATGCTGTCGTCGAATCATGTGGGATAAATGACAGTCTTTGGGAAGCCGTAATGAGGCACCGTTGTGTTCCTTGGGTGATTCAAAGGCAGGCCTCCACCGCCGTCACCGAACATGCGCAGCTGGCAGATTTTAACTACCAGGAACCCCATTAAAAATTCATTACATGGTATTGGCAGGGGAAGACATGTCCTGTACTACCTGAATGGCCACCAACCTGCAGGGGGTGGGCAGGATTTTGTACGGACAAACGTATAAAACAGCGCTTGTGTGCTCCAACAATGTGCGCATACTACGTTTGATTCTGTGGCTATGATCTCGCGGCCAAACGCTGTTACGAGTGCACGGTGCGCGCAGCCCCATACACACGTAATTTGCCTGGTATTCTTTTTGGCAGGTGATGCCGGGAACACTGCGGATTGGGCTCTGAGCAGTTCAGCAGTAGTAGCAGGCACAGAGTAAACTGCGCAGGCCCCCGCGAGAGATTTACATAATATCCAGAATGGCATAATATATCTGCACCATTTCTTAAAAGAAAAAGCAGAGGAGGCCACCAAGCAAAAAAGAAGAAAGGAGGAAAAAACCCATGGCATGATATATCCGTATTATTAATTGATTTTCTAGCCTGACAACAAAAAGCCACCGAGTAGGCGGAGCTGGGAGGGGCGGGTCACTAGAAGCGTGCCGCGGGATAAATGATATGATGATCGAGTTATCATCTGCTCAATTGTATTCCACTTGCTTTGATAGCAGTATTACATGGACGTACGTGTGATACTACGCGCTCCCCGAAGAATTTTTGTGAGCTTGGCGTGCTCGAGCATCAGTGGTGATTAGGCACGATGTGCATAGTTGTCCATCTCCATCTATTGTAAACTTGTGGATGGCACTTGCCTTTCAAGATTTATTTTTCATATCCACGTTCGGACATAATATATCATACATCTTAAGATTTGTGACTGTCCCGCTCCGATATGGTGACTTTTAGAATTGGTGAAGTAGCGTAGTAGTAGAAGTGGCACGTAAACTACTCCAAGTAGATAGCATATGTGTGAGCCCTACTATGTGCTTGCGGATGACATGAAAATGCGTTGATTGCGACTCTAATTTCAATGGTTCAGTTTGGTATGCCTATGCGGAAACTCAAAGGTACTCCAAAACTTCCGCTAATAATGATTTAGTAGTACCACGGAGGATAATGGTGTACACTCATTGTACTCTCCAAAGCAATTTGATGAGCTCCGCGCTCAAATGAGATAAAAAAAAATTCTCAGGTACGGTTTTAGTTTTCCGTGACAACGCTTTATGCATGTGCGGCCACTTTATCATATCATTGTTCCCCGAACCCATTCATTTGTTCGAATGTTGGATGCTTTAGATATGACGTGCGTTCATCGGCCAATGTGTGAGCTCCGCGCTCGTGCGACATAATAACATAATGCATTTCATGCATCTTCTACCTTGGTTCTCATATAATCGAATGCATACCTGCCTGACAAGGAAGAATTACCGTCCGGTGCTCTATGGGGTTTTGGGACCATTTACGGCCAGCTTTCACGGTTGTCGCTTCGCCACATTGTTGCTTTTGTATGTCGTGTGTGTGTGTGTGTGTGTGTGTGTGTGTGTGTGTGTGTGTGTGTGTGTGTGTGTGTGTGTGTGTGTGTGTGCGTGTGTGTTTACTTTTCATATCCGCAACGTATATGAATATAGTCAGTCCCACCGCACATGGCGACATGTGCAATTCTGCGACAATGTTACCAGTTGACACAGTATAGCCCGGATAGTCCATCTCTTGAAGGCCGAAGAAGCATTTCTTAAGGCGTAACTTCAGGCCCTCCTCCTTAAATCGTTGTAAAACGAGACGCATGTGCTCCATGTGTTCCTCCAGAGTTAGACCGTAGATACACACGTCGTCAAGGTAGACAGTTACGAACTTATGTAAAAATTCGCGAAGTATGTCATTCATCATCCTCTGGAACGTAGCTGATGCATTGCACATGCCAAAGGGCATGGCGACCCATTCCATTAAGCCATCAAGGGGCTGAAACGCCGTCTTGTGGATGTCCTTATCACGCACTCAAACTTGCCAGAAGCCAGAGGCGAGGTCGAGGTGTGTATAGAAGTTGGCGTCTTTAAGCTCATCTAGCGTGTCGTCCACACGCGGAAGCGGGTAAGCATCTTTACGCGTAACCTCATAGGCTCATAAAGGCCATGGTAGTCATACGTAACGAGCCATAAGCTTTACGCACAAAAAGAATTGGCGAGCCGAACTCACTGTAGTTGGGAGGGATCAGACCAGCGTCTACTGCGTCTTTGAGCTGTCGGTTTAGCTCAGCGGGCTTTGCAGGTGACAATCTGTTCAGCCGTTGACGTCGCATCGGGCCAGTTGTTTCAATGGGATGATCCCACTGTCGGCTTACATGCGGAGAGTTGACATGTGGTAGTAACTCCGGGAAGTCATCGTAGAGTAACGACCGGAAGCTGTCACGTTGCTCTGTTGTTAGCTCCTCTCCAGTGTGTAAGTCAGTTGGTTGGTCAGCGGATGGCGTAAGTTCAATGACGTAAAATTCAGCTTTACGGCCTCTGCCGCGGCGCGTCTTGCGCATGAGTTTCTGAACTTTAGTAGACGACATCAGTAGACATTCAGGACGTCGTTCCTCGAGTGTAGTCTCCACTGCTGTGCCGTCCATTAGTTAGAGTAGAAAACCCTGTTGAACCAAACTGTAGAGAGGCATGTTCGTCATCAAGCCATGGTATACCCAAGATTAAATCATCAGCACGTAAATCACGTAAGACGTAAAAAGTCCGTTGAAATTCGTGTCGAGCAAGCTCAAAAGTAATATCACAGACTGTCGAAGAAGTCACACGTTGTCCGTTGGCGAGGCGAACATGTGTCTTGGTCATAGACTTTCGAGTATGTAAAGCAAAGCGTCGTACGAAGTCTTCAGAAACGAAGTCAAGAGTCGCAGCGCAATCCACCAAGCCATGAATTTGGTGTCCGCCATCAAGAGTTTTCACAGTAAGCTCGGTTCGAATTAACGGGCGAGCTTCCGTGAGGTCAATCAGTAGGGTTGTGGCAGGCGGAGAAAATTGTTGCAACGTCGCGATGGACTCTTCCGCGTCGACAGGAGGTACATGTACCGAGTTGGGTTGGTCAGATTATGTAGGCGAAGCCGGATCGTAAAAAGCACAATCGGCGTCGACTAACCACAGATGTACATGCCAAGGAGCTGGTGCAACTACCTCTTGTTGAGCTGGGTTCTCCAGTGACTGGCGAGTTAATAGCTGTGTCCGCGCTGGGAATTCTTGGTAGAGTTTCCAGTGCTTAGTAAGCTGGTTGAACTTTGCCCACTTTGGTAAAACAAAAACAGCTATCGTGTATGTCGGAGATGTTCGACGACAAGTCTCAAAATGCTGTCCAATCTGTTTAGCCAACTCCCAGGGTGGATTAATAAAAACCCGTTCTCCTGACAAGTCCCTCTCAAGAATCGAGTCACTCGGCGAACAGTGAGGTAAGTCACCGTGCGAGTTTAAACCCTCATCATCAGCACATCTCTCCATAGTGAAGTTGAATCGTGCATGCAGAGGTTCAAAAACATAGTCAACCAGTTTCCAATCAATCGAACGTTTGGTTACAGGTTTACGACTCTGTCTGACGACGACGACCTGCGACTAGAGTTGCAATTGTTGCGAATGTAGTCGATGGAGATGTCGAAGGTAAATTGACGACCTCTGTCGCTAACAATGTTTCAGGACGAACAATAGATGTAGCCGGCTGCTCCAATTCGATGGTAGAACAGCCTTGCCACCATCATTGCCTCTTGGACTGCGGCACTCCCATAGGTGCTTTGCTTTTCAGTTCAGGGCAATGAAACAGTCGGTGTCCCTTCTTGTGACACTTGAAATAGAGTCCCTCCTCAATGTGCTTCTTGCGCTCCTCAGGAGTCAACGCATTGGCGATAGTGCTGAAATCAATTCGGCCAGAGTTTGAGGATGGTTGACCTCGATCACCACCTTGATTGCGGCCTCGTCCGCGGCCACGACCACGGCCACCACCATTCCGCTTCCATATATTAGAGGCTCCCACCAGCGGGTCATCAAAGTTGCGCTTCCGAGTTGGTTGTCCTCCTCCAGGTGATGTAGATGGTCCCACTATAGACCTCATTCCGCCAAGCTGTGGTGAATCCGTTACGACGTCATTCAAGAAGTTTTGTAGCTCCACTAGCTTAACATTGTAACCTCGCTGAGAGCGATGCGACTTAGCATGAGTCTTTAACTCGAAGTTAGCTAGGCCATTGATGAAGCGTACACACTGAACGTCAGCCGTAAGGTTCTGACGAGACCGACGTAAGAAGTCGTTGAATCGCTGAGTGTAGAGAGCGGAACTCATGTTGCCTTGCGTAAGGTTGAGCATAGCGTTTATCGCATCATCTTGGATGTTAGGGAGACAAAACAGTCTTCCGCAGCTCCGCGACAAGCAAGTCAAACGTAGATGGGATGGCAGCTCAAACTTTCCGGTTCAGCCACCAACCATTCAGGTCTCCAGAAAACTGTGAAGTAAACCAAATAACGGAGTCGTAAGAGTCAGCCGTAATTCCGAGCAAGAGAAAGCGCTGAGGTTACGCTTCAAGCCAATCCTCCAGGTCACGGGCGTCTCCTCTAGATTGAAATGGTGAGTTAACAGCCGCTTTGCGCTGAGTCTTGGTAAGGGTCACCTGTAAGCGAGCCAATTGGTCGTAGGTATCGGCATGCCCACCCGTAAATCGGTCGGTGTCTCACCACACAACTGATTAACGTAACCACGGACAAGAAGCCAGACATGTCCAGAATCAATTGACGAAAACCGGGGGTACATGAAAAAACTGCCTCGGGATAGTCGTGTCATCATGGAAGAGTGCCTGGGACGTGTAGATTGCACGACGAAAAGTCTCCCATTGAGTCACGTAACCAAAGTGAAGTAACTCACGCTTATTCTTCATAGCAGGAAGTAACCCCGTCTTGGCGGGCGTAAGATTCAGACCACCGATATCAAGTGTTTCCGGGACGACGTAAGAACCATCCGGATTAATAGTCGACTGAGCCGTAACAACATGCTCGAGCTGAGCATGAGTACGCAAGTGGGTCGTAACGTACGGAACAAGAACATAAGCCGAGTAGATATAAACGAGTTGATGTCCGACAGGTAACGCGACACGAGCATGCGCGTCACTCAACAACGTCAAATCATCCGGAGTCAAGATAAGGCCGGTTTCTTCATGTAACTCACGAACGGCAGCATCGACAAGCTCTTCGTTAGCTAAGACTGAGCCAGCCGGGAACCAAGTTTTACCGGTACGAGGCTTGCGTTGTAAAACAAGCTTAACGTCAGACAGTCTAGTCCCTCCAACGTGAAGTACGACCACCACGTAACGTCCAAGTCCAACAGAAGCCATTTGGAGTCAATCAAGCAACATCGGGCGAAACAAATGGTAGCGAAAACGTGCGTCGACCAAAGAGCTCCGAAACCAGTGTGGCGGTTAGCCTTCTTAAGCTAAACGCTAGCACAAATCAGTTCTAATCTGTTCAGTTCTGTCGCTGCTTGATGTCAAAGTCAATGCAAATGGGAGATGATGAGAGGATCTTTCATTGCTTGTACTTTAGCAGTATATGTTGTAAGTGAACAAAGGAATTGTTAAATGGTTATGTCACCTCCCTCTACTGCACTCGGCTTAAATATGTTTATACCCTGATAGCTTACGTATGCTTGTCTCGCTTACGTGTCATGCGTTAGGGCTTTCCAACCGTCGTCATCTGTCTAGAGACGCGGCTCGTCTAGCATGGAGAATCACGACGCGGCCTCTTTTGCATCGGAGAACTCGCTTAGGCGCGCCATCTGGCTAGTTAAGATTAACTGTGCGTACCTGTGCGTACTAGGAGGTATTGGTCGTACAATATGCATCAGAACCCTTATAAATATTGCAGTAGCGACGTACCCACGTTGTACGCCCGTCCGATGGAAAAGCACGAATTGGAATTAGTAACGAGTACATGTACAATGCCCTGCAATGTACTGTTGCAGGACTGTACTCGTCACACCAACCAATGAGTGGTCGTATCAAGTCCGACCCCATTGCATGGTGCAGTGCGTAGAAAACTCCCAAATTTCAGTCATGATATTTTACTACTACATTCATTTCCTAAAATCTGTGTGTGTGTGTGTGTGTGTGTGTGTGTGTGTGTGTGTGTGTGTGTGTGTGTGTGTGTGTGTGTGTGTGTGTGTGTGTGTGTGTGTGTGTGTGTGTGTGTGTGTGTGTGTATTTGTCTGTCGGTGTGTCCCCTTATCATCAGCTCGACTGGATTCGGGGCAGCAAATGCAATTTTAATGAGTATGGAAAAATGTTGCTTATCGGTATCACTAACTTCAATGAAGGAGGATTAGAGACCGAATTGATATCAACAAAGTATTGCGCAATGATACGGGTGGGTTCGTAATTAACTACTTCGCATCGGTCGCAATTCGCTACGATGGCACCCAATAAAGTACTACGCAAACTTAAGGGTGGGTTTGTCTTTACTTACGATGCTTGGTGGCCTCCGCTGCTTTTTCTTGTAAGAAGATTTTATCATTGCTTACGATGGTACCCGCGGTATAAACTAGAACTGCGGGTCGCTATCCTGCTTGTCTTATGAATACACAAATAAAACATTGGAATCCATCAGCAAAAAAAAACAAAAAAACAGGCACACAAGCCTAAGCCCTCAGAGTAGGGTGGCATATCCTATAAATGATTCCAACGATACAGAGCGGCAGGAGGGCAGTGCCGAAGCTGTGGCATGCCTCCCTAATCCTCGGGCTTAGGCCTGTTGGGGGGGGGGGGGGGGGGGGGGTCCTGCACATCCTACGATATTAATTTGCTAAAATGTGTGTGTGTGTGTGTGTGTGTGTGTGTGTGTGTGTGTGTGTGTGTGTGTGTGTGTGTGTGTGTGTATGTGTGTGTGTGTGTGTGTGTGTGTGTGTGTGTGTGTGTGTGTGTGTGTGTGTGTGTGTGTGTGTGTGTGTGTGTGTGTGTGTGTGTGTGTGTGTGTGTGTGTGTGTGTGTGTGTGTGTGTGTGTGTGTGTGTGTGTGTGTGTGTGTGTGTGTGTGTGTGTGCCTGTCCGTCAGTGTTTCCCCTTATTAGCTCGATTGGATTCGGCACTGCAAGTGCGATATATTTTTTTGAAAAAATAATCGACTTGGTGTATATAGCGCTCTCATTGGGATTGGGATACGTCTTTAACTACTGCTAGCAGGGGTACACGATGGGTACAGGAGCATTATTATTTTTGCGACTACAAAAATAGTGAGACACACAGGGTGTGTGTGCATAATTGGAAAAGATACAAAATGAGAGAAGAAAGTGCGCGCGCGCGCGTGTGTGTGTGTGTGTGTGTGTGTGTGTGTGTGTGTGTGGGTGTGTGGGTGTGTGTGTGTAAGCGAAACTACGAAATTGGCAAGAAGGCAACACGGCACTCAAGCACAACTGCGAGCTATTCGTCATCATTATTTTAGCTTTGATCATGATTACTTTATACTTCGATAATGAAGCTCTCCGCATTCGACTTCATTTGCCTCAAGCGCGTAAAAACGAGGAAGCTAGGTTTTTCTTAATTAAAAGCGTCCCAACTTGTGGGTTTCTGACTCCAATCCTGTAAAAGTCAAGCATATTCATGGCACATTCTCACAACTACGCAACTGCAATTCATGCAACATTGATAACCTGCGAAGTGGATCGGCTTCTCTCGCTCGGCGGACAGAAAAGCCGCCGTCTTTAAGCCCGCCATATACGTCCTATCATAAGTGTTTCATAATGTACTTTGTACCCTAACATAAGACGAATCTAACAATTTATACAACCACATTATTCCATATTCGTAGACATCAAGATGATATCATACAAAAGGTATGTACACTCTTCCCATAAAGTCCGTTGCTAGTGAAATAGGGCTTTTCGCGTATGGCGGGTATTTAGAATGTAGGGTTTCTATAGTTAATCAGTTTAACCGTACTTTAGCTCGTTGAAAAGGCAAACCGATACTTGCTTTGGCGGTGAAGTACAAGGGGGATGAAGCGGGGCACAAATGAGGGCCGTCCCGGCTACTATCCGACGTATTACGGTTTGCGGTCCAGCCCCGATTATTTTAACATACCATGATACGGGCGCCCTGGAATTTGGATTTTCCACACTTTGGCTGGTGAATACTCCCAAAATCGGCGACACAACATGCGGTTTTAATGATCCCAGCATGTTGTCCGCAAACATGGGAGCACGTGGGTGTCATAACAATTGCCGTTAAAATGTTTTGTCGTCAAATCCGCCGTCCGACGTCATCCGGGCCCTCGTACAACCAACTAAAGTTCTCGGGGTTTTTAGCAGTTAGATAGGTCATCGCTTGCAATTGCTTTGCCACGACGCCCCGAACACTTTCTATCCACGATAGATCCGGGGTGTTCGGCGGCCAATTCGCCACTGTGAAATCCGACTGTCTTTGTTTAAGGAAAAAGGCACCTAGTTACGGACAAGCTGCCTCAGGCACGGTGCCTAGGATTATCGCAACGGCACTATGCTTATAAAGGCGCCCCCCTGACTGCGTAAACCACTGGGGGAGGGAACGGGCGAGTTCTACACGACCAAATAGGTGTTGGAAAATAGACGGAGGCTAGAGACCGGGGATAGGAGAAAAATTGGCGCGGAGGCAAGAGCGCTAGCCAAGCACCGTTTGGGGTTATGGACTTTCTTTCTTCGTAGCCCTCGAAGGGGAAGGGAAGTCTAGACTAGGAGGCGAGCTGCGACGGGAGGAGCATCTCGGACGGGGGAGCGATGCGTGGATGGGAAAAGCAATTGGACCGTCGATGACCTGTGCAATGGGAAACGCAACTTGACCGTCGATGACATGTGCAAAGTTATTTTTCGGCCGCCCTCCCCCCCCCCCCCCCAACTCCGGCAAGACCGGAGTCGCACAGGGTAAGAGGTCACGTAGGCCCGTCGCGACGAGCACATGCTGACCAGCTTGGCTGATCATCGCCCTCGTGCGGCTGGAGAATGCTGCCTGTCGTGAAGACTAGCGACAAAAACTATTTTCATACTTGTATGCACGTACTCTTTACGGGCGCGATTTAGACGGCGTTGTTACCGCCAATGGAGAGGCTGGGGTTAGTGGTTACATGACGTAAATCCTTTAGTATTGAAGAGACCTCCAATAGATCCGATCACAAGGGGCCCCCGGAGACATCAGCCGTTAAGTTAGTGGTTGTTGCTTACAATTTAACTTAATTTCATTTTTGGCTATGCAACCACGCTTGGGTATTTGAAATTTGAAATTTGAAATTGTTTACAACAATACCAGTAAAAACCGGCTGTCGTCTCTGGGCCCCCCCTTGTGCTATGCTCAACCTATAGTTGGACTTCTAAGCGTGAGGCAGACCGTGAACCACTAATCCCAACCTCTCCAATGGCAGTAACGATACCGTCTAAAACATACCCGTATCCAGGTATTTATAATTTTCTGATCTATACGTATTTTTTTTGGATACAGTATGAAAAATAAAGTGTCGCTAGTCTCCACGTTACGCGGCCTGCTCCAGCCGCTGCGGGGTCGCTGATCAGCAAGGCTGTCCAGCTGGAGCTGGTCGAGGCGAACCTGCCTGACCTCGGCTCCCGTGCGACTCCGGTCGTGCCGGAGCTTGGGGGGAAAGGCAGGTGAAAAACCCCCCTCGCATAGGTCGTCGTCGGTCCCGCCCCGATCCGTGCTCCACCCCGCCCGAGGTATTAGCCGCTCCTCTCGACGCAGCTCGCCACCTAGCCGAGTCTTCTCTCCTCCTTCGGGGGCTGAGAAGAGAGAATAACTAGGCTGCAGACGGTGTCCGGCTGGCTCTCCTGCCCCCGAGCCAGATTTTCTCCTGTCCCCTATCCTTTTCCCGTCTGTTTCCAACACCTATCTGATCGCGCTGTGGCCGTCCGTACCCTCCCCCGGTGGTTTACGTTGTTAGGGGGTCGCCTTTACGAGCAGTGTGCCGTTACGATAACCCTAGGCACACTGCCTGAGGCAGCCTATCGATAACCGGGTACCGACTAGGGAAGGGGTTGGAAGAACACAGGGATCGAGTCGCCGGTCCTCAAAAGATGGTGGGTACGGGAATTTTTCCAAAAACCCCCCGTACCGGGCTTTTCCGGCGGCGGGCGATCCTAAGGACCGCCGCCGCCACACCGTGCCGCTCCTCCGGCTGCGACCCACCTCCGTCCTGCGTAGCATCAGGCCTCGCCCCCAGGGGAGACTTAAGACTCTCGCAGGGCTGGCGACTGCTAGCGAGCGCTGTCCCTAGCGCTGCTTCCCAGTTGTCCGCCGCCAGCTCCAACACCCTCGTCCCTCCGCTGATCCGTCCGTACCCCTTTGCGCCAAAAAATATTTCGCAAACGCCGCCCCCGCCCCATCGTCGGGAGAGTATCTGTGAGTATTTAGTCGCGAAAAGACATATCGGACAGGCCGAGCGGGAGATCCCTGTGCTGGTGTACGGATATTATGTTTTTCAAAACCCTCCGTACAGGGCTTCCCGACAGCTGCTGATCCCGCGGATCGCAGCTGCCGGTACCTCGTTCAGCCCCCTACCGTGCCAGGCCTGGCACGGCTATGGGGTTACCAGCGCCCACCGCGTGGAGGTAGAGGTAGGTGCCGACGGGCCTGCGAGCGCACCCCTCTCCGGGGCCGCCGCCGCTGCGCCGCCGGCGGGCGCCACGCTTGGGTAGTTTTTGTGGTGTGAGCGGGTGCGTTATCTTGTTGGTATATACAACCAAGGGTGGCTTCGCAACGGCACGGGTCTACATTCCATCATCAGTTGTCGATATACTGGGATGAGTTTCTCTTCCAACAACTTCACATAGACCTTGGCAGTCACCTCCGTGATCTCGCTCTTGAATCCAACGGTGCCCGCTCTAACGAACAAGTCAGTCTTGCCCCAATCACTTACTGCGGCATATGCATGCACTTTTGTATAGCTTCGATATGCAGGCACGGCAGGGGGGTCATCTTCAAACAAATCCCACCGCTTGTTACCCACGCCTTTGGGGCATAGCCAGAAAATCCCCGAGTCCGAGGCAGCCACGCTTTCCCAGCTCTTGTTGACCCCGTGCTTGCAAAAATGGAAGCGCTTCTATTTTACGGATGCGGTTAGTTTGGACTTCTTTTTCGGGCGAAGGCGCCGAGCCTGATTCGGATTCACAAACTTGCTCACCGTCTCCTTGCCAACGGACAGCCCCATGCCTTTTCGTCATTCACAATGGCGGTGCATATCTTCCCGTCACGCATGCACGCCTTAATAAGAACCTCTCGCACCGGTGGACTTGCCAACCCCCGTGCATGCCTCCCCGAGCGAGCTTTGTTCAAAATGTCCGCCATGTCCCCCAAGTATGCACCCACTTGAGAATCACCGGCGCGATTGCACCGTGATGCTTGGCTACGTTTGTCAAGTTTCCCACGTGTTTACAGTCCCACACAAGTTGAAGTCGCCACGCGTGAGTGGTTGGTGTTGGCCCCATACTAGTTTTGGAGTTGCAACGCGGTTGAGGTCTAGCATAGTGTGCGCAATTCGGCGATATCCCACCTCCAACCAAAATTCTCTAGTCACATGTGAACGCCTATTTCATCGCCGCTCTACTGTCCCCCGCCAATACAAGCGATTTCGAGGCGGTTTAGAAATCGCCCACACTCTTCCCATAAAGTCCGTTACTAGTGAAATGGGGCTTTCTGCGTAGGGTGAATGTTTATAATGTAGGGCTTCTAGGGTTTGACTGTACTTTAGCTCGTTGAAATGACGGACCGATACTTGTGTTGACGATGAAGTAAAAGGGGGAAGCGGGGCACAAATTGGGCCCGTCGCGGCTACTATCCGACGTATTATAAGGATTTGCGGTCCAACCCCCATTTTTGGGCATACCATGATACGGGCGCCCCGGAGTTTGTGCTTTCCACACTTTGGTTGGTGAACACTCCCAAAATCGGCGACACAACATGCGGTTTTAATGATCCCATGATGTTGTCCGCAAACATGGGAGCACGTGGGTGTGGTGTGAGGTGCCGTAATAATGCTTTGCGTGGGTGGGATTGGGTCCGGAAAACCACAATATGGGAGGCTTAAAGACCCTTGACTTTGCCGTACTACGGTGTCCGATTGAAGCAAACTCTGTTGCAAAACGAAGCCCTTTACCTTTAAGCAAATACAATTTGTCAACTTGTCTTACGCCCACCGGCCATTTTCGTCGTTAAATCCGCCGTCCGACGTCATGCGGTCCCTAGTACAGCCAACAAATATTTTTTGGGTTATAAATCAGCCACATTCGCGCGGGGCTAGAAATCCCTCGACCGGCGGTACCCTATTGAACCATGCAAACACAGTTAGTGTGGAAGATAACTTACGCAAATGTAGTTACAGTCACAATCCCGCAAACGGAACAGTTACGGCGACAACCAGCCTACAGGCGTGGTGTCGGGACAACAGAAGTGAGAGAGTTGTAGCCTAGCGACAGCTCTGTACCGAGAAAAACAGTTTATCGGTATGTCCGATCTAGACATGTACTAATCATATCTAGAGTAGCTTACAGTAGCTATCTGCAACTAATACGTATACGGTATTACTTACAACACTCCCCCTAAAGGTAGGTACGGGATGAAGCGTTGCATTGGGTCTTGTCCTCCAAGGATCGCACTTCGGTGTCTTGCTAGTGCAGGTCCTGGGAGGGGTTTGGTGAGCATGTCAGCCACCATCTGGTCAGTGGGGAGGTACCTCAACTTGATGGTTCCCTGCTCCACGTGGTCTTTGAGGAAGTGCCACTTCAGACCGATGTGCTTAGTCTTCTCGCTGACCAAGGCATTCTGGGAGTATGCAATGGCGCTTTGGTTGTCCTCCCAGATGGTGGTGGTTTCGGTGATGGGGGAGTTGAAGATTTCCCCCAGGAGTTGTCGGAGGTGGAGTCCCTCCTTGGTGGCGTCGGCCGCAGAGTAGTACTCGGCTTCACACGTGGATTGAGCCACACAAGTCTGTTGTTTAGACTTGTAACTGACTGGCCCGCGTCCGAGGGTGAAGAGATAGCCGGAGCGAGACTTTCGGGTGCTGATGTCGTTGGCCCAATCAGCGTCGGCAAAGCCTGTGAGTTGGAGGCTGTGGTCCAGGCCCCCCCCCAACGTCAGGCGCATGTCGATGGTGCCATGGAGGTAGCGGAGGACCTTTTTCAGAGCCTGCAAGTGTGCCTCGGTGGGCGAGGCTTGGGCAGAGCCGAGGATGCTCAACGCCGTGGAGACATCGGGGCGGGTGCAAACGGCGGCGTACTGGAGGCTGCCCAGGAGGCTGGGGTAGACGTCCTTGGCCACCCCTGCGAGAGAGGGCGAGTTCAAGTGTGCAAGGCCGGCGAGGAAGCCCGGGTCCATCGGAAGGGACGACGGCTTAGAGTCGGACATGCCGTACTTGGCGAGTATGTCGCGCAGGTACTTGGACTGGTCCAGCGAGATTGTGCGCGTGGAGCGATCGCGGGTAATGTGCATGCCGAGGAGTTGGGAGAGGTCGCCTAGGTCCTTGATCTTGAACCGTGCTCCGAGTTGGGCTTTGAACGATGCGAGCCAGGTGGCATCATTGCAGGCCGCGGGAATGTCATCGACGTACATGGCGATCATGGCGAAGACGTGGCCGGTGCGAAAGATGTAGATGCACGGGTCGGAGACGCATTGTTGCCATCCATGGTCGACGAGCCACGCACGAAGTAGCATGTTGAACTCGCGGGGGGACTGCTTAAGGCCGTAGAGGCAACGCTTGAGGTGACAAACCTTGGACGTTCCATCGGTGAAGCCGAGGGGCTGGCGGATGTACACATCCTCCCGGATGGGGGCGTAGAGAAACGCTGTGTCGATGTCAAGCTGGCAGAGTTCAAGGTCGCGGGCGGCTGCGATGGTTAGGAAGAGACGCAGGTTGGCCATGCGGATGACCGGGGAGAAGGTCTCCGTGTAGTCCAGTCCAGCGCGTTGACTGCACCCCTTGGCGACGAACCGCGCTTTGAAGCGGGAGACGTCGCCGGTTGTATCCGACTTGACTTTGAAGATCCACATGTTGTTAACGACCATGCGGCCTGGGGGGAGGTCCACAAGGTCCCACGTGCCGTTGCTGATGAGGGAGGAATACTCATGCTGCATAGCGGCTTGCCATTGGGGGGCTTGGGCGTTGTCCAGCGCAGCCCGGTAGGATTTTGGTTCCACACACTCTCGGGCGGAGAGGAGGGCGATGGCAGTAGGGGACGTGCCGGCAGGTGTGTGTGGGGGACCAGTGACAAGGTCGGGGACGTGAGGGTGCTCAAAGATGTCCTCTTGAGCTTTGCCTTGTTCAGGATCACAACACGCCGTTACGAGGGTTGGTGGGTAGTCGGACAAGTGGGCAACCATATCGCCGCAGCGAATGGGGTGGGAGCGGAGCCGAGCATGGCGAGGGGCTGCCGGGGGGGGTAGGGGTGTGGGTAATGTGAGGTCAATGGGGTGGGACATGGGTGAGTCTGCGGGTACGTCTTCCGAAGAGTCGGTGATGGCCGAGTCGACGGAGGGTTGTGTGTCGAAGCCTGGGGTGTCTTCTTGAAAGACAACATGTACGGAAGTGGTGATGCGACGCTTTTCCGGATTGTAGACACGATACCCGGGTGCGTCAGGGGGATAGCCCACCATGACGCCGCGAAATGCTTTTTCACTGAGTTTCCGACGTTGTTTGTCGGGGACCTTGGCGAAAACGGCGCAGCCGAAGACGCGGAACTTGGAGGCGTTGGGCACCGACGACGTAAGGAGTGTGAGGGGGACGCCCCCATTAGGTCCGACCGAGCGACTGTACGTGCGGTTGCGAAGGTACACAACAGTGCTGACAACGCACGACCACATGGAGTTGGGAACGGCCATGTTGTGGAGCATCGCTGATGCATTGTCCCGGATAGTGCGCCAGGGACGTTTGGCCTTGCCGAGCATGTGGTGGGCGTATGGGGCAGAGAACTGCACCCCGACGCCGAGGTGTGCGCACATACGGCGAGTAGCAGCAGCTTCAAACACAGAGTCAGAGTCAAACTTGAGGACCGGTGCGAACGCGCCCGTCTTGGAGTGATGGCGGGCATGCAAGTGTTTGATGTCCAAGAGGATGGTTTCCAATTCCGAACATGCGTCGTCTTTAGACTTAAGGAACCGCACCCACATGTAGTTGGTGTGGTGGTCGATGACGAGCAAGCAGTAACGGAGGCCATGTGGGGAGGGGACATTGACCGGGCCCCAGAGGTCAGCGGACATGTTGAGGAGGGGGTGGGATGGCTTCGCGCAAGCGGCTGTGTTGCGTGGTGCAGCTGTGGCTTTGTGAAGTAAGCAAGAGTCGCAAGAAACTTTGGTTACAGCGCTAGCTAACACATGGCTAGTCGGGACACCGTGATTATGTTGGGCGTGAAGGCTGTGCATGTTGAGGTGGCCAAACCGACGGTGCCACAGGACGGGATCACACTGGGCAGTGAGGGCAACTTGAGGTGAGGCGTCAAGTTCCGCCGGTGCGGATGGGCTGGAAGGGAGGTCCGGCTGGTGGGGAAGGAGGTAGAGACCGTTTCCGGACGGTTCTAGCACACCCATGCATGTGGGTACCAAAAGCAAACCAGTGTCAGAGTTGGAGGGGAAGATGAATTCACATCCGCTGTGAATTTGCATCCAGCTGACACTAAGTAGTCTGCCGATACGCTGTGCGGAGCGAGATGATAGGTCAGGGGTGTAGAGTGCATACACAATGCGGTGAATGAGCTGGCCAGAAGCAAGTCTGACAGAAATCCGCACTGAGCCACTGCCCTTAACGTCAACGCCGACACCGCCCACGCGAGAGGGAGCGGAGGGGGGCGTGAATTTAACGAAGTCGTCTCGGAACGCTGTGAGGTTAATCGAGCAGGCGGAATCAACGACCCAAAACTGTGACAGGTTACGACCCGGGGCGAGGGAAGAGGAGAATGCCACAGAGCTGAAAGGGACACTCACCTCGTCGTCATCGTAGTCATCAGCGCAGTCCTCGAGGGTGGGTAGGCAGTCGGTGTCATCGGCGGGGGCGTCGTCGGCAGGGACGTCGCTCAGCAGCGCAGCGTGAGCAGAGGGGGTGCCGTCGGCGGCGCCGTACTTTTGGACTGTCATCCTACGCTTGGCGAGATTCCACTTAAGGATAGCGTCATCCGTGGCAGTGCAGGCGGACATGAGATGGTTGAGGCTGCCACAAACGCCACACTTGTTGGGTCGATGGCCGCGAGGGTTACGGTGTGATGGGCCTCGACCGCTGTGCGAGCCGCGGCCCGCAGCGACGAACGCGGAGATGGGAGGGGGTGATATGGCCGGAGCGGGTGTGTCCGGGGCAGGGTCGTCGTCCATGTTGTGCGCGAGGTGGAGAATGCTAGCCATCACTTCATCAGCCGACATGATGTAGTCCGTGTCAAAGGCGTTGATGACGCATTGCTTCGCCTGACCGTGTGGGCCGCTGTTGGAAATACCGCGCAGCATGAGGAGACCGATGTTGTGGGGGTGGATGGCAACGGAGCCATCAACCAATTGGCATGTGTCGTTGTAGTCGTCAAAGGTCTGGCGCATGTAGTGGACATAGTCACTGAGTGACTGACCAGGGCGTTGTCTGACCGTCAGGTTGTCCAGGAGGGACAAGGAGCGAGCAAAAGACCGACAGTCGAGGCGTTCACACAGGATGTCCCACGCGGCAGCGGCGCAGTCAAGGCGGGCTGGAGAAACGCATTTCATCGCTTGGTCAGCGCGCTGATTCGCGCTGGCTGCATGGAGAAGCAGCGTGTAGGCGTAGTGCTGTGCTGGTTCGTCGAGCCAGACGCCGGAGTCGCGGATGGCCAGCTGTGGAATGAGGTATGCGGCCTTGATGGAGAGGAAATTAAGGAAGGTCCTCTTCCATTGCTTGAAGTCCGTGGTCGGGCCCATGACGGGGACCGACATCTTCATGGACCGGTTGAGGGCCTCCTTGTCGAAGCCGGGGGCTTCGTGTGCCGCCCGGCCGATGACCACCGGGTCAATAGTGGGGCGACGACGGCCACGGGTGGCGGGGTCGCCATGTTGGAATGGGGGAGAGTGCCGGCCATGAAAGGGAGGAGGTGGGCCACCGGGAAAGGGAGAACGGCCGGCCATGGGACGCGGCGGGCCGTACGAGGGCGGGTGGTCACGGTAGGGGGGGACGAGGGTAGAGGGCGCCTCCGGGATGTGGGGGCTGGGGTGGTGAAAGGCATATCCAGCGGGGGGGAAGGGGGGGGGGGGGGTGGTGGGAGGTGATCAACCTGGAGGGCGTGACGCGAGGGGTCGTGGTGCGCATCGGCACGCGGGGGCTCGCGGGGCGCATCGTGACGGCGCTGTGCGTCTGCGGGGTCGCCAACATGAGCTATAGGAGTAGCAGCAGCGAAGAATGTTTCTGCGTCCGGGGGGACGTATCCATACTGCGGATGAGCAAGCAGGGGGAGGGTGTGCACGTCGTGGCTGTCCCGGACGGGTTCGAGCTGAGCATCGTGGCGGCGCTGAGCTACAGGGGGGCGCGGATTAGCACCCGCAGCAGCAGCAACAGCAGTCTCGGCCGACTGCGAGTCGAGACGAGCTGTTAAGCGCGCCACTTGCGCAACGAGCAGCGCGAGAGTATCCGGGGGGTGATCGAGGTTGCTCTGTCGAGAGCCTGAGTCAGGGGAGTCAAGAGGTGAAACAGGCGGAGTTTTCGGCGCCATTTCGACAGAGGGCGAAAAAGAAAGAGCTAGACAAAAAACAGGCAGCGGTAAAAACCGCTAGCCGGACTCGTGCCTAACTGCGGTTTGCAAAGAGACGGCCTGATGCCCGCCGACCCCTCGGCCTATAGCCCCGGGGTGTCTCAGTGCACCTTGTCTGTATCCTCCACCCAGTGTGGGGCACAAGTCGAGGCCAAGGCCATGACAGGTGGAGCGCTGCGCTGGTGGCTGAGTCGCTAGGATAATATAAAAATAAAAAGGTAAGCTACGGTTGGCGTGCAACATGTGGATGTGTATTCACCCGAAAGTGCGCCCCCCCGTTCTCCAGCTTGGACCTGTGTGCACCATGTCCACACACGACGAGTGCGTCGGTGTGGGTGGCTGGCTATCTCCGTCGAGTGGCTGACTTAAGAGGGGTGGTGGCGGGTTTTTAAATTGCAGTTTATACTGGCGATACCGCCGACTACAAGTTGAAGGTACTAGGTGTCTCGATAAACTTGCCTTCTGCGGGAGAGCTGTCGATCGCAGCTCGCCGAACCAGGTTGTCGCGCGTGAGTGACGTGAGGCGGGGGCCCATAACCTATTGAACCATGCAAACACAGTTAGTGTGGAAGATAACTTACGCAAACGTAGTTACAGTCACAGTCCCGCAAACGGAACAGTTACGGCGACAACCAGCCTACATGCGTGGTGTCGGGACAACAGAAGTGAGAGAGTTGTAGCCTAGCGACAGCTCTGTACCGAGTTAAACAGTTTATCGGTATGTCCGATCTAGACATGTACTAATCATATCTAGAGTAGCTTACAGTAGCTATCTGCAACTAATACGTATACGATAGTACTTACAACATACCCGCACACTCGCTTCGCCAGTACGCTCAACAATCAGCTCTCTATATTTATTCTATTCACGGTGTTGCCCATTTCATGACCCATGAAGGCACGGTGCCGTGCCATTTGCCGCGATTAAAAATAAAAGCCCGTGCTAGGGTACTTCACAAGCATACAAGCTCCCCGCCATGTTTCACGGCCGGCGATGCGCGAGCTTCAAAGGCCAGCGATCCGCGCGCTAGGGTGCTTGCATTGCAAGTCAACCGCCCCTCACGCCCAATAGGCACCTAGCCCTTGCTCCTTGCTTATATTTCCTGGCACTTGGCAAGAAAATCAAGTGCACACGACATTCCATTCTCGGTGTCACCGCTACTATGTAGACGGCCGGGCGCAACACATCCGGCGGATACTAGTGCAATTGTGCAAACATGTTGAGGGCCCATTTTCGATCAGTCCTGCTTGACGCGACACGTCGTGCACCGAGCTACGCATAGAGACGTGCATAGTTTGCACATGCACGAATTTCGTCTCGCAAAATCTGGGCCGCTAGATTGACGTGTGTGCCCACAATGATAATTGGGGCGTGACGGTAGAGGTGCCCGTGTCAGTGAACAACGCGCCGTGGTGTGTTGTTCGCAAATCATAGATCTACCCCCCCGATGGAGTTGCATGGCCACCGCGGCATGGTGTGACGGGTAATCAAATGCATGCCGCTAGTAACGGACTCAATGGGAAGAGTGTACTAATAGTGTTGACGCCGATTTTGGGAGTAGTTGTAAAAGAGGGCTAATGTAGGGAAACTCCAACCTCCCTAGCGACCGAAATCAGGATATCATTGTTAGCACTAGCATCCCCTTGCCTAGTGCTTACGTACAAAGTAGCTATTTGTCATCCTAGTACACAGTGCTATGCTATTAGCGGTCCTCTATTCCCTATTAGTGGCGGTCGGCCGGCCCTGCCGGTGCCTTTACCGGCCGCCATCTCTCTCCTATCACTTCTCTAGTCACCACACCCGGCCCCCTTGTGGGGCCGGCACGACCAACATGTAACTACCCGTTCCCGATTCCGACAATCATACATTATTATTTCGCTTGTGACCCGTAAATCTTACTACCTCGGATCGTGACCGTGACATGCCCCATAATTTGAGCCTCGTTTCGTCCTTCATTACGTCGAGTGTATGTGTTTGGTTCCAACTTGTCAACGAGGTGAAGTACAGTTACCGATGACCTTATTCTTCCTACTAGCCCTAGAAACAATTCACGGCATACATATGCCTCCCAATAAGCCCTATTCCACTGGAACTGTATTTTACATCGACATAAAGCTGCATCGTATGTGTTGCAATGAAAATGAAAGATGCAGCATATACCGGTCTCCCGCAAATTGTTGTCGCATGGCCCTTCTATCATTTACGCCATCTACACTCTTCCCATTAATTCCGTTACTAGCGGCACGTATTTAATTACCCGCCCGACACTGCCGCGATGGCCATGCAACTCAATCGGGGGGTAGGATACCGATTTTCGAACAACACACCTTGGCGCGTTGTTCAATTACGTGGACACCTTTATCGGCACGCCCCAATTACTGTGGGCATACACTTAAGATTTGCGGCCCATACTTTTGGGGCCGAAATGTTCGAGGGCATGTTCGAGGTATGCACGTCTATATGCGTGGCTCGGTACACGTAGTGTCGCGATAAGCCAAGAGACCACTCGACACTGGGTTCTTAGCATGTTTGCAAAATTGCACTAGTATCCGCCGAGTGTGTTGCGCCCGGGCGTCTACAAAGCGGCGACACCGGGAATGGCATGTCTTGTGCACTAGGTTTTCTTGCCACGTGCCCGGAAATACAACCATGGAGCACGGGCCATGGACCTATTGGGCATGAGGAGGGGCCGTTGACTTGCAGTGTAAGCACCCTAGCGCGCGGATCGCTAGCCTTTGAAGCTTGCACATCGCCGGGCGAGAAAAATGGCGGGGAGCTTTCAGTGTTCCCTAGCACGGGCCTTTATTTGGCCTGCGGCAAATGGCACGGCACCATGCCATCATGGGGCATGAAATGGGCAAAGCCGTGAATAGAAGGAACATAGAGTGCTGATTGTTGAGCGCATTGGCGGAGCGGGTGTGCGGGTACCACATGTCCATGGGTTGCTAGCCCCACGCGAATGTGGCAGATTTTGAAACCCTTAAAACTTTAGTTGGATGTACGAGGGCCTGGATGACATCGGACGGCGGATTTGACGCGAAAACCGGCGGGTAGGGTGGGCGTAAACTGAGTTGAAAACTTGCACTTCCTTGGGGAATGGCTTCCATTTGCACCTTAGTTTGCTTCAATCGGACACCGTACGGCAAAGTTAGGCTTTTTTCAGCCTCCCAAAATGTGGGTTTCCCGCCCCAATCCCACCCACGTTAAGCATCTTCACGGCACCTGCCATCACACCCGTGTGCTCACATGTTTGCGGACAACATCATGGGATCACTAAAATCGCATGTTGTGTCGCCGATTTCGGGAGTATTAACAAGCCAAAGTGTGGAAAATCCAAATTCCGGGGCGCCCGAATCACGGTATGCCCCGAAATCGGGGTTGGGCCGCAAACCCTAAAACGTCTTATCGTAGCCGTGACATGCCCCATTTGTGCCCCGCTTCATCCCCCTTTACTTCGCCGTCAACACAAGTGTCGGTCTGCCTTTTCAACGAGCTAAAGTAGGGTTTAACCCTAGAAACCCTACATGATAAACACCCGCCCTACGCGAAAGGCCCTATTTCACTTATAACGGACTTTATGGGAAGAGTATGGATCTTACCATCTAGGGAAGAGTGTGGATCTTACCATTCAGTGGCCTACAAGTGCATCCTCTCCGAACAACGTGTTCGTGTGATGCTCAAGAGCAATGATCCCATGCAGTGGAACAAGTAGTTCAGCAAATGAACGCAATACTTATGCCGAGATGATTGCAGCAAATCATGATGACATGGAGACCCAAGATGAGCAACACAACTATCAATTGTGGCGTGCGTATGCAACAATTTACTAAGCAACAGAGACATACCAGTATTAAAGATGCACACGGGAGCCACGCATTATAAGGGTATGAACAAATAATGTGTGTTGACACTCGATGCCGAAAAAACAGTGTCATTGGTGTGAAGGGCGTCGAGCCAGTTCATATTATTGGAGGCCGAGTACTTTCAGGTGACGGCCACATGAAACAAAATACAATTGAACGGACGGCATCGACTTCGTCCGCGATTGAACTATGTTGGTGTTTACAGACTGCATCCTCGCACATTTCTCCACCGCAGTCGCCATATTTATGCGTACCCATCCATCTTGGCACACTGGCTTAAGCCTCAATGCAGGCGAGGCGCGCACCGGCCCAGCCCGCCCAACAACTAAGTTCCTCATTCATTTTCCATCTTTGGGCTATCTTTAGCCCCCATTCACACCCTTCAAACTGGCCCTGTCCAGCCAGCATGAATACATCGGCACTTCTGCAACTCGTCAGTGACAGGAGGTACCTATCCTCTTCCACATCAAACTAATTCGTAACCATGTGTCGTCAAAACCGTGTAATTCAATTTGTCTCTATCAGGAGTGACTGGAAGAGGTGATGGGCGACCGCGCCCGACCCCTCCCCCACACGCACTCATCAGGCAGCCTTTTTCACATGTAGATGCGGTGCACAAACTGCGTGATCCTCTCCATACAGAGTGGGCAGTTGAACCCCTTTGTCGTAAGCTGCTCCGCACACTCGCGGCACACGCAGCAGTGGAGCACACCGTTCTCGTGTGCTAGCCCAATCTCACGTGGCTGCTCCAGGCACACGCAGCACAGGTCGCTCTCCTCTTTGCAGCCCTGCCACGCCGAAGCCATCACCGAGAATCAACACCAGCACAATGAGCTCTACTAGCTTTATGATTAAAGCAAAGTCAAACAGACAGGCAGACAGACCGACAGAGACAGACGAACAGACAGACTCACAACCACCCACCAACCCATCCAAACCCACACACTCCCTCCCTCTGACAGTAAATCCCCTAAAAATCCCGTCCAATACATGCATGCGAGGTTGCATGTCAGACCTCTGAGGCGATAGCATTCATAGCGAGGGAAAACGCCCCCCCTGTCCCCTATCTCTAGCCTTTTCCACCACCACAAGCACACAGACAGGTGGGCACACAACGACGCTCAGGGACACACACACACACACACACACACACACACACACACACACACCTCTAACTCACATCATCCAGGTAAATAAGATATTGCATACAGGCAATGACTCGTCCAAATCACACTCGCGTGAAAAAAATACATGCAGACATCCACAGGTTGAGGGCAGTGTAGCAGGAAAAACTCACCTGCTTGCTGGAGCTGCCATGTGCACTGGCCGCAGAAGAGGCCGCAGCAGACGTCGGTGCCGGCGGCGGTGCAAACACATCATTTCCGGAGCCGGGGCGCGCGGGCGGGGGTGGCGGCGCGCGAAACTGCTGGTTTGGGTGGCCCCCGGACGGCGCCTTAGCCATGGGCGGGGGAGGCGGGACCGCAGGTGGCGCGGGGGGTGCGCCGGCGGGCCGTTCTGCCGTGTATTGAGGTGTCTCATGTGCGAAGCGGCAGTTAGCACCATCGCGGCAAAATCCCTGCAGGTGGTAGCGGCAGATGCGCGGCACGCGGAGCACCCTGAGGAAAAGAGGACGGACAGGATGATTCAGACGTCGGATCAGAAACAGGCGGTGGCTTGAAACAGCGAAGGCTCTTACTTTGTCGTAAAAACAGCAGGCTGAGGGCTGTCTGCGGCTAGATAAACGGGAGAGTCTGTGTTTGTACATGTCCTTAATGTGTTGTGGGTGCTGAGTAGAGACAGTGTTTTAACACATGAGTCGTGTATGAAATATATTTCAAGTCGGTGAGATGTATGTAAGGGTTTACCTGCCCACTGGACGGACGGGCTTCTTATCCCTCCCCTGATCACTCCCACTGCCACTGGGTAACCCGAGCATGGAGTCGCTGGGAGGCCTGCCTTGGTTGCTGCCACTGCTGCTGCCCGCAAGGCCTCCCAGCCCACCGCCGCTGCTTGAGCGGTGCTCCCAGGAAAGCCCCGGCATCCCAAGGCTTCCAGTGGACTGGGGTGCGGAAACAGGCTCATCCAGGTTGACAGGCAGATTGAAGAGGGAGGGGCCGGTGCCGCTGCCCAGGCCGCCAGTACCCCACATGCTGTGTTCCCCGCCACCCATACCGCCAAGCCCGAGGTCAGAAGGCAAAAGGAACTCAGTCGGCATGGGCTGACAGGAGGCTAGCCCCCCGCCACCCGACATACCCCACATGTTGGCCCCACCATAGTCCATACCAGCCAGAGGCAGCCCACCCACACTGGCCCCCAAATGAGTGCTGCGACCGTCGGTGGAGCCAAAGCCAGAGTTGTCACCGCCGTCCTCGATGTACCCCCGACTGGTGTCCAACAGGAGCGGCCCGCCGTTGGAGGGCGCCTCTGAGCCCGCGTCAGATCCCTCAACCACCGGAGAGGGGACAGAGGGGAGGTCCCCCACCACTTCCTGCTGCTGTTGCTGCTGACCTTGGGTCTCCGTGTCTAGCAGCGCCTCCTCCCCTGACGCTTCCGCCGCCTCGCGCGCGCTGTCCCACTCCGGGTCCTCCAGTTTGTCCAGCACCTCCTTCGCCAGCATCTCTAGTTCACCCAGGTGGCTCCAGCTCTCTACCTTCTTCATCCCCTCCAGCCCCTGCCCTCCCTCACGCAGCTGCTGCAATAGCACCTCCTGCTGCTCACGCACCCCGGGATGCGTACCAGCCAGCATCGTCTCCATGAGGTGGATGTCCGAGGGGAGCATCGACTCGGGGTCCCAGCTCCAAGAGGCCTCCACCGGCTGCGTCTGCTGCTGAAGATCCTGAAAGCTCACCCCTTCCATCCCTGCCCCTTGGTGAGGCGTGCACTGGTACTGTGCATGTGTAGTACTCGGCATGATGGAGGCCGGGAGATTAAGCTCCCGCTCGCGGCCAATGCCGGACGCCTGGGCGGGTGGTTGCGCGTATGGCTGGTTGGACCAGGTCTGAGGGTTGGGTGGGACGGCCTGGGGGGCTGGTGGGCGCTGAGGCGCGGCAGACTGTGGCGCGTTCCCGCGAGAGGTGTAGATGGGCACCGGGACGCGCGTAGGTTGCTGTGGTGCAGGGGGTGGGGGAGGCGGGCGTGACGCCATCGCCGCCTGCTGCCGTTCCGCCTGTTTCTCCTTGCGAATCTGAAGACGGCGCTGGCGGTCCGCAGCTTCCGCCACCAGCCGCCCCCGCTCCTTCTTCTCTCGCTCTGCCTTATCGCGCGCCGCCCGCTCCGCTTCCGACCGCTCCTTTCGCTCCTTATCGCGGCTCTCCTTCTCCGCCCTGTCCCGCTCCGCCTTCTCTCGCTTCTCCTTCTCCGCCAGCTGACGCTCTGTCTCCACCCGTTCCTGCTCCCGCGCCGCAGCCTCCACTGCCTGAGTCACCCCCTTCGCCACCTCCACGCACTCCCGCTCCTCGCTCAGCGCCTCCGCCAACTCGCGCCGCGCGACGGCATCAATGCCACCGATGCTGGGGGTGGGCGCGTTGCTACTGCTGTCTGAATCCTCCGCCGCGTCAGGCTCGGGACCCAGAATAACCTGCGCCGCCTCTACCAGCTCCGTCTGCTGCTCCAGCAAGTCCTGCGCCCGGTCGAGCGCGCTCTGCAGCGCTGACCGCCGTACGTCCGCACTACGCGCAATGTCCCCGCGCGGTTTCATGGCCGCGTCCAGTATCTCCTTTGCCTCGCGCGCCAACAGGCGTGCTAGACGCGCCTTCCCACCCGCAAGCAAGGGCCCCCTCACCCCCGCCGACTCCGCTGCCAGAAGCTTTGTCCGCGTCGCGGCCGCAACCCCCGACTGCACCTCTGAAGCCTGGAACAACAGGCCCTCCAAAGCATTCATCTGCTTGAGCACCCGCTTAGCCTCCGCCACCTTCACCCCCGCTGCGGATGCCTCCTGAATGGCACGACTAAGGGCGCCAGGCGCCGTCCCGTCGCCGAGGACGCGCTCGAGCTTAGACGTCGCCGCGCCCGCGCTGCGCCAACGGTCCAACTGCTCACGCGCATCGCGCAGCTCCGAATCCAACAGCTCCCTGAACCCCTCTGCGTCCGTGATCGCCGCCTCCACGCTGTCCGCCAGGCTTTCGTCCACTTCCGCGCTGCGCTGCGTTCGGCCCAGCAGGGCGCGCAGTTTCTCGGCCAGCGCGATCTTGAGACGAGACGCCTCCGCTAGCTTGCCGCGCAGCTCACTCGCTGACTGGTATGTCGCCATGTCCAGCTCTTCCGCGCCAACCTTGCGAGCTGCCAGTATGGCACTTTCCAGCTTGGGTAGGTCTGACACCGCTTTACAAGTGGCATGCACCCTGGCGAGTCCCTCGGCGGCCTTCTTCCGCTCCAGCCGGTTCCTAACCTGCCCCATCAGCTCCTTCAGCATCTCTGACAGCTCCGCCGCCTCCGCCACTCCCCCACTGTCAGCCGCGCTAATAGCAGTCAGCGACCCCGCCACCTCCTCTGCCAGCATCATGGCGCTCTTCAGCGCTCCACTACCCGCCTGCCGCCCAGACGCATCATCCAGCACCTTGGTGAGCCGTCCTATGGCCTCGGCAGCATTCGCGCATGACTGCAAGTCTCGCAACAGCCGTTTGGCCTTGCTCACACTGACTGACGCCTCCTGTGCCTCCTTGATTGCTTTCTGCAAGTAAGCTGCCCGAAACAACCATGCCTCCTTGCACAACGGGGCTCCTTCTCTCTTGCCACGCGCTGTCGCCTCCTCTTGCTCCCCTGACATTGGCTGCCGCACCTTGTGCATCGCAGCCTCCAACAGAGCAATGACGTGCGCACGCTGCTGGCAACGCTCCTTTAAACTTGCAGCAGCCTCAACCTATGATTACACAGCAGAATCGGTCAATCGACCAACTACAAAACAGAACATAAGACATATATGGGGCAAGGGGTGTGTACAGCAGTAGAGGCTAGCTTACCTCAGTAGCAAGATTTGGAAACTCGCGGGCGGATTCAATGGCTGCGCTCAGGAGATGTATCGCATCCGGTGCCGATGCCTCTGATGATTTCTTGTTCATGACATCCCTTAAGGCGGCAGCGGCTTTCACTTCACGGGCAGCATAGGAGGTGACGTCCTGGACCAGCTTCAGAACCCAGGCGCTGGGCGACTTGATTCTGGACATGGCCGCCTCCAGCTGGGAAGCAACCTCAGTGCTCACTGCGCGCTTCAAAAACGGACGGTCCTTCGGGTCGCGCTGCACGGCGCGCATCAGCATCTCCGTGAGGCAGATCTTGGTGTCCATCAACTCCTGACCGAGGAGAGCCTCCGCTAGCTGGAGGTCCGCCATCCCTGCGGCTGCCCACTCTCGCAGACAGCTGATGGCTAAACAATCCTGAGACTCTGCAATCATCAACAAGACAAACCAATGCAGACAGCCTCAGTCAATAAATACACCCAAAGTCCTGTTGCGCGATGGAGAGGACAGGCACGTCGGAAGTCGATACCGTCAATGAAACTTCCATTCTTGGTCAGCCCACTCGTCTCCAGTGTGTCCCAATCCTTTAGGCATTGCTCTGCCTGTTGTATTGCCTCCTTCGTAGCGCTTTTCCGGGCCGACGTGTCCAGCAGGAAACAGGCGCGCGTGTATATTATGCTCGCGAGCCGACGACCAACAGATAACCATCGATCCATCGCGCGGCGCTTCTTCCGCTCAACCCGACGAAAGAGCCGCACCACTTGTACGTGCGCCATCCTAGTGGCCTGGGCGGCCAGACTGTAGCAGCCCAAGCACCTGCAGCTTCGGTACTTGAAGAGCACTGCCTGGGCCCAAGAATCATAGAGAATGGCCTGCGGAAAGGATTAGGGAGAATGAGCTTACATCAGGTCATACCAAGCCACTGTAAACTGTGAGCACTATACTAGGTACTTTATAGGGGCACAGTCAGCCGTCACCTGTTCATCCTCCATGACATGGGCATCTGTCTGCGGCGGATCCTTTCCGTTCCTTCCCCCGAGATTGTTCAAATCAGAAAGCCCACGAGGCAGCGTCCCACCTCGTAGCTCTAAACTCTGGCACGCGTGCACTGCCCGCACAAAACTTTCAAAAGCCTTCTCAGCGTGCTCTGACAGAGACTCGACTAGCTGACCCTCCTCCTCCACTGTCGATGACGACAATACTAACCCGCTCTGCCCACCCACTCCACCAACTGAACGTATAAAGCTGGTGGCCGAGCCGGGCGCAGCTCCTCCCGGGTCTCGCAAGCTGTTTCGCGCCTTCCGTCGATACTTGACTTTGGCGAGGTTGAGGTGCTTGAAGCCCTCCGACACCTCCGACCTCATTTTGTCCATCAGCCCCTGCGCTTGATTACGAGCCTTCTGCCGGCGATCGTCCTCGCGCTTGATGGCGTGCTGCTCCACGCTGGGCCGCATCAAGCTGGGCAGCTGCCCCCACAGCCCCAACACACAGAGGATGCAGAAGAATGTCATCTTGAACCATGCCCACACCCCACCCGTGGCCTGTGCAATTGTCTTCCTGGCCAAAAGATTTCGCGTGTCCCGAGACAAACACTCCCTCACCGCGCCACCGGAGCCGTAGCCATGGTGCCGCATGTTGCGGGCGCTCTCCGAGGTGCCAGGAGCGCCCAAGTGAATGGAAGGGTGCGGCCAAGGGCATGAGCAGTGGGTCTCCCCACAGACGGGCACAAACTCGAGCGGCAGCTCGCCAGCAGCGGTACGAACGTACGCACTGGCGCCGATCTTCAGCAGCTGCTGCACCTGACGCAGATCCCCTCGCAACGCCGCACAGTGCAGTGGTGTGGCCCCATCAAGAAGCGCAGCCACAGACTCTCGAGTTGGGCCAGCTCTCTGCACAAACAGAGTATTTTCGCCCTGCAAAAATAATGAAGCAATAATAATTAACTTTTGCTTTAAATGGAGGCTATATTAAAACGCATATCTGCAAATGATACAGAGGATACGATCGAAACAGGCGACAATGGTGAGGCTACAATATCAACCGCCCACCTTGGCATCAGACTGTGCCTGTCTCAGAATCGAAGGTAAGCTGTAGCTTTGTTCATTGCTAAATAGAAAATCCACGAAAGTGTCCATCAGTAGCGGCGAAATGGGCGTATTAATCAACCGCTTGCATTCCTCCTGGGACACTTGAAACTGGCCCGGCATGCCTGCTCCCCTCACAAACCCTTGACCAGGCTTCTTGCTAAAGTTAGCCCAGGGAATACACAAAAGGTACTCCAAAAATGCAACAGGAAAGCCCATCAGAGTGGCTAATGCCATTGCAGCTGCGGCGGCCATCTGCAGGAAACATTAATACACACAAAATGCGAATGAACTCACAATTTCACATGGGCTAAAACACTGCGCTGGACATACAGGGAGAAACGTAACAATCAGTCACCTGAGTATGTTCAGATGTCGGAGACTCTCCTGTCTCAGGCACCAGGATGTTGATAGCCGCAGGGAGGAACTCATACAAAATCACGTAAGTGAGGTCACCGATGGGCCTGCGTGGCACAACCAACATGTTATTGACATGGATATAGCTGTCAAAAATCTTCTCCAACCCCTGCCCTTTCCCTCCCCGCTCACACTAGTGGTCTGGAAAGCGTACCGCTTGTATGCGCCGCTGCCCGTGCTGCTCTGCGGTGCCGGGGAAGAGCCAGTCCCGGCACTCTCACTCTCCTCCAGGGACTGCTGCATGTCAAAGTTGCGCCTTGCCTCCGCCATCAGCTTTTGGCTGCTTGCACTGGGGCTGTTGCACCCTCTGCGCAACCTAACCCACCCACAAATCCATCAGCAAGGCCGCAGCACCCACACCGCTTGACCGTTTATGGATGCAGCAATAACACTGCTGATAGTGCAAATCCCCTGCTGCCCACCGATAACCCACACAGCACAAACCATCCTCACCGAAAGCTGCGAGCTTGGCTCCTCTCGCCCGCCAAGTCAAATGGGTCCTCGTTGCCGCCCGCCATGTTGCGCTGTCCCACTCCGCCTTAGCAACGCATGACAGGCGCCCACCTGAACCCCACAGGCAGAATCAGCACAACCACCACGCCCTGGGCACCCTCACTTCGCCTCTAGCCCTTTTGCACCCCTTCCACTAGATTCTTCCCGGAAGAAAGGTAGGTAGCTTGTGCTGAGCGAGGCTGAGCCCTTCTCGCTGAGAGTTGTCCAGAGTCGCTGCGACAGCTGGAGCGGAAGGTGCGCTTGTGGAGTTGGGGATGGGCCACCGGGAAAATGTAGCGATACGTCGAAATGGGAGCTTGAAAGAGGTCTTACATAAGCGCGATAGGCTGTGGCTGTCTGAGCTGGGCACAGCGGGAGGAGCATGGACGGGAAAGCCGCGCGACGTGGCGGTGCTGCTAGTCGTGGGTACGAGGGCCGGGGGGTAGTAGGGCCGGGCGAGGGCGCTGTGCCCAGCTAAATAAACTCGCAACCTAACGTTGTGAAAGTGAGAAAAGGGCTAGACTTCCAAGGAAATGTGGCGTCGAGTTAGCGCCTTATTGAAGTAAAGGGGGGGGGGGGGGGGGGGGGGGGGGGGGGTTAGCGGGTCTTATTCGTGAAGGGAAGGACAGGGAGTCCGTGCATGTGAAGGACGCGGAGCGGCGGCGGTAACGTTTTCGTCACCTGGGTCCCGTACGTATGCTAGAGCCTTCCAGAGGTGACAAAACCGCGACGCAAGAGGAACATTCCTGCTGGGCCTTTACCAGATGGGCCGTGTCGTTACACACCCCCGATACCGCAGCCGCGTTGCCTCGCTCCGCTACTGAGGCCAACAAGCTATCGTCCGGCGCAGTAGCGCGTGGGCATCGCCGGAGTTCAGCACTTGCCTCGCGGGCCCGAGTCAGTAGTTCTGTGTATTGTAAATTGTAAAAAATGACCGGCCGGCTCTGTTGTAGTTTGCGCTAGAGTATATTTTCCCAGCATTACACCACAGGTTTTCTATGCGCTCACGTTGTTCTTCTTGTAATCCATGTTATGCACTACACCATGCAAGAATCAAAACTTTTTTACAAGAAAAAGCAGTGGAGGCCTCCAAGCAAAAAGAAGAAAAGAGAAAAAAACCTAAGCCCGAGGACCATGCAATCAGGCAGGACCTGTACGACAACTCACTAGTTGGGTAGGCTCAGAGTGTACTGACCGAGGTGGTCAGAACACGGGCATTGGTTAAAGAAAAGAAAGGAATCTGGTTAAAGAAAAGAAAGGTGGCATGTAATGTCCCATTGTCGTTAACAATCTCATGGTCTACGACACTACCGGCCACTCCGAAATATGTACTCCAAGTAAGATTGCTCCTCCTGCCAGCTCGTACTCGTACTATTGTCTCCCTTCTCTTCACTGTCCGCACGTGCCCCCCACGCTCCACGTCCTAAATCGTCTGGGGGATTCCAAGGGGTTGTAGTTACTGGGAGTCATATGGTGTGGCGGTCCGCCGGGGTGACGCAACCTCCAAGGGAGGACGTACATTGATCTCTCACCAAACCTGCAAGACAAGGGTATCGTTGCTGTTCGCGCTATCGCATCTAAAAAATCGGGGGGGCAATCGCCAAGCGTTAGTAATCTCGAATTAGTCCCGTAATTTAACATGACGGGGGGGAGGGGGGGGGGGCAAGATTTCAAGTTAGTGTTACTCGAGAGAGAATGGCAACCGACCCATAGGTCGCAGCCTTAAAGCGTGGTGCTACGCGCCTAGAAAACCTGCATTTTCTGTCACTTCGTTCCAGTGCGCGGTACATCACAAGTTTGTACTGCTCACATCCTCCGCACTCAACAAACTCCATGTTTTCTTTGCACTACACCATGCAATCAAGCAAGACATGATACGACAACTCACGATTTGGGTAGGCTTAGAGTGTCATGATCGAGAGTTTAGCAAGATCGGCGGAGCCAAGGGTCGTGTGCAAAGAGTATGTACATATTCAAGCGACTTCGAACGGGCATACTTATCATTTGTCGTGCATGTACCAGGATGGATCCAAAGTCGGGCTCATCAAAGCAGTAGCGGTTTAGCACGTCGGACACTCGTTGTGCTATATTAATCTCTTTCTTTGTATGAATTATTGTCCACTACCATAGCATGTATTAGAACAATTATGGCACACAACGAAACAAGTTAAACTTGGCACGAGATGAGCCCGGAGCCTCAAAGGCGTTTAATCATACGGGGTAGCCATGGTCGCATGCCTACCAAACGATACACTCTCATCTTAGCCGGAGCTTCTTCAGACGCCGCGTCATAGCGGTCTCGCTCTTCCATGTAACACGAACATGAAGAGAACTATGCACTCAGAGTGCCATAGATATATAGTTACGCCCATTCGGCGGGGGTCAAACCCGCATGGGAAACAAAGCCGAACCGTATTAGCTTTAAAATTGGCCACGTTTGGCAGTTGCATTCGGTAAGCTCTTTTGAAAGTGTACGTAAGCACCGCGGGAGAGGGACGGCCCTAAATGTCTATCCCCCAATACACGTGCAAGCCGTGAACGGGGTTAATTATTCAAGAGGGACGCGCTTTCACCGCCGGCTAGGACTGCACCGTTAGGGTGGTTAGGGACATGCAAACGTGCGAAACCGTTACCGCGTCCAAGAGGTGCTGTTAGCACTAGCATCCCGTTGCATAGTACTTATGTACAAGGTAGCTATTTGTCATTCTAGTACTTAGTGTTATGCTATTAGCGGTACTCTATTCCCTATTAGTGGCGGTCGGCCGGCCTTGCCGGTGCCTTCGCCGGCCGCCATCTCTCTCCTCTCACTTCTCTAGTCACCACAGCCGGCCCCCTTGTGGGGCCGGCACGACCTCCGTGTAACTATCCGTTCCCAACTCTAACAGGTTATGGGCCCTCCACCAAGTTACACTAGAGAAGAGCGTGTGTAAAGCGCTCGGCGCCACGCTAGTCCTACCTACTCCCACATAAAAAAGAGTAGAGCGTGTGTAAAGCGCTCGGCGCCACGCTAGTAATTCATCGTCCCACCGACCCCACGCTTCGCCTTCGAGCTGGTTGTCCGCGACTGTCCTACCATCTCCCACGTAAAAAGGAGAAGAGCGTGTATAAAGCGCCCGGCGCCACGTTCGCCCCACCCAACTTTCAGTCTCACCTAGCCTTTCAGTACTTTAATTAGTACTGTTATTTTTTTCCCGAGGCAATGCCGCAACGCTCACCTTAATTAGCGAGGAGCTTAACTTTCCCACGGCGAGAAAGGGGGAGTCAACACGAGCGCCCGTCTATGTTTTTTGCGTGCCTACACGCTCCTAACGGCCTTGTTGGCTGTGCTTCTTCCTCGCCGGTCGCTCTCATGCGTCGGCTAATTCCCCCGTGGACAGTTTTTCCCGCTACATGTCAGAATAGTACATTACACAGTACATTTGGAACTGCTTCATATCGGCAACTCGCCGGTAGCGGCACGTTCTTGTGAGCGCATGTCGCTACACCTACCCGGCCGGAGACACACGCTAAAAGCACTACACCTTCTACCAAGATGGCGCCTTCCTCAACGCAAGCTAGGACGACGTCAAGACCTCGGCTACCTTGAGGGGGGGTGTTAGCACTAGCATCCCGTTGCATAGTACTTATGTACAAGGTAGCTATTTGTCATTCTAGTACTTAGTGTTATGCTATTAGCGGTACTCTATTCCCTATTAGTGGCGGTCGGCCGGCCTTGCCGGTGCCTTCGCCGGCCGCCATCTCTCTCCTCTCATTTCTCTAGTCACCACAGCCGGCCCCCTTGTGGGGCCGGCACGACCTCCGTGTAACTATCCGTTCCCAACTCTAACAGGTGCGCCTAGACGATTAGGAGGTGGACGACCACCGGGGCCAGCGCGTGCGGTCCCGCAGCTTTTTACGCGCAAACAACGGAAGCGGACGACATATCACACAACCAAAGACCGAGTCGCCTCTATATATGTCCGCCGTGAGGTTATTATGGCTATGTTTAGGGTCTCTCAGGGAATCACATCTGGTGGGCCCGACTTCATTTACGTGAGGGAACGTGAAGTGCAACTAACGCAAAATGCTCAATAACACAAGTGCCAAGGCTCTCTAAGGAAACCGTATCTGGTGGGCCCGACTACATTCACGTGTGAAAACATGAAGAGGAAGTATCGCGACAAGCTCATTGGTACCATCACAGCATGAAACGGGATAGCGTCGGCATGTAGGTTTCATATGAGCCGCAAAAGTTCCGCGTGTGTGACAACCGTGGTCCCACAATAATCAATAACTTAAAGTTAATTGTTGTGCACTACCGCAGTAGGTGGGCACTCAACCTAGCTAGTGACCGGTTCAAGCCTTATAAGTAATCCGTCAATCACAGCACAAAGAAATAGTTTGACTTAACACGTGGGCTATAAGCCTCATAGGCGTTGAACTACCCGGGGTAGCTTGGTTCGCAGGCCAACCTGGTGATACAGTCTCATCTAAGCCGGAGCTTCTTCAGGCGCCGCGTTAGAGCGGTTTGGCTCTACCAAGTATCACGAGCATGTAGAGAAAACAACTCACTCATAGTGGTATGGAAAGCCTTAGAGGCGTTTAATTACACGGGGTAGCTTAGTTGGCATGCCTACAAGATGATACGGTCTCATCTGAGCAGGAGCTTCTGCGAACGCCGAGACCGTGCGGTCTTGCTTTACCATGTCTCACGAAAATGTAGAAAAAACAACTTATTCATAGTGCTACAGATATGTCCAAGCTACCGAAAGGGGATAGCCCCGCAGAGATACAAAACTAAACCGTTGTTATTCGTACTAACCACGCTCAACAGTCGCATAAGGGCAGCTTCTTAGAAGGTCTCCGTGAGCAGCGCATGAGAAGCACGGGCCTAACTGTCTAACGCCGGGTAGAGAAGCAAGCTGCGGACGAAGTTGATTGTAAAGATGGGTATAATTAGAGTGTACCAACTTCTTCATATGCAATGACCGCACAGGGACATTTGGGCCGCAGAATATCATGATGACTTAACCGTCTCATCCGAGCCTGAGCATAAGCGCAAGGTACTAGGAATAGTGGGCTTGACTATATACATGATGCTACATGAAGAGTAACCGCAATAACCACTAGCCTCATACGCAGTAACCGCACACGGAATTTTGAATCGCAAAATTTCCGGATGAGAAAGTCTCATCCAAGCCGGAGCTCAAGTGTCGCCAAGAGAAGTGGGCATGACTCTATTCATGTGTCGCGAAAATGAAGAGTATGCACTAAAACCACTAGCTTCATACGCAATAATTGCACAGAAAAAACCAGTCGCAGATTGTCCGGATGATATAGTGCCATCCAAGACTGAGCTCACATGTCGCCACAAGCTGTGGGCCTAACTATGTGCATGTGTCGCGAACGTGTAGAGTACGCACCAAAGCCACAAGCCTCATACGCAATATTTACACTTGGAAACATGGTCGGAGACTTGCACCGGTCGCCACGTGCTGTGGGCTTAACTATTTTCATATACGTCGCGAATATGAAGAGTAAACGTCCGCACACACACACACATACACACACACACACACACACACACACACACACACACACACACACACACACACACACACACACACACACACACACACACACACACACAACATAGAAAGTAACGCCGTGGCGAAGCGCCAACCGTGAAAGTAGGCCGTAAGTAGTCCAAAAACCCAATAAAGCAAAGAAAGAACGGGCGTTGAATTCCTCCTCGTCAGCCAAATGTGCATTTACTTGTCCGTTATATGAGAACCAAGGCGGAAGATGCATGAAATTCGTTTTATTATTGCATCACACAAGAGGAGAGCTCACTGATTAGCCAATGAACGCACGTCATATCTAAATTATCCAGCATCCGAACAAATGAATGGGTGCGGGCGATACTACTATGCGTAATTGGCCGCACATTTCTAAAGCCATGACACGGGAAAATAAACCGTGGTTGAGTATTTTACTTGTTAATCGCATACGATCGCGGACCAAATTGTTGTGGAGACATTTAGTGTGCATCATTATCCTACGTGCTACTACTATATCATTAGTGAAAATCTTATAACACTTTTGAATTGCCGCATAGGCACAACTGAACTAGGCAAAAAAAGGGTTCCGTGGCGTCATGATCGGTTACCCGCATGACGCCCCGGGGTACCGTATCTGCAACCCCGTGACACGCCGCATCACCACATCAGTCCATGTTGTCGTCCAAGAAGACACTCCGGGCTTCGGCACACGCCCGACAATCGACTCCTTGATCACCGACGCCTGGGATACGGACGACGCCCTTGATCACTCTCCTCTGTCACACCCGCTTGTCCCTGACACGCATGATGTCGATGACGCCCCTAGACTGCTTGATCTTGACCGCCCCCGTCGCCTCCGTTCTCACCCCATTTGATACGGAGATTTGAGGGGCTCATCTATCCGATTACCCTCCCGTCCGCGTCACTCCGTGTTGTGACCCCGACCGGTGTAAGGCCTAGGAGAACATTTTCGAAAAACTACACGTGCCCATCCCCATCACTGGTCCATCGCATCTTCTAAAAGGCTCGGCATATGATGCCCTCGCCCTTCCGTCGGTCAGAGACTGCGTTGAGCCGAAGTCGTACCGTGTTGCCCTCTCCAACGCTCAAGCCCAAGATTGGCAAGCCGCGATGCAACACGAGTACACCTTCCTCATGGACAATGTTACGTGGGAACTCGTTGATCTCCCCCCAAACCGCGTGGTCGTCAAAAGCATGTGGATCTATAAGGTCAAGCCCGACACATAGGGTGACACGTCCCGCTTCAAAGCCCGCTTTGTGGCCAAGAATTGTAGTCAACGCGCGGGCCTCGACAACACGGAGATTTTGTCTCCGGTCATTCGTATGGCCAGTCTCCGTCTCATCCTCGCCATTGCCGCCGCCATGGATCTTGAACTCTGTCATCATGATATCGACAATGCTTTTCCCTACGCCCCCATCAATGAGGACCTTTACATTCGTCAACCCCTCGGCTTCTCACACGGCACCCCTAAAGCTTGTCATTTCAAATGTTGCATATATGGCATGAAATAACCCCCCCGCGAGTTCAACATGCTTTTGCGGGCCTTGCTTGTTGACAACGGGTGGCAGAAAAGCATCTCCGACCAGTGCATCTATACCTTCCGCGCCGGGTCAATCTTCGCCATGATCGCCCTCTACGTAGACGACAATCCCGCCGCATGAAATGATGCTCCTTGGTTGACGTCATTCAAAGCCCGACTGGTCGCCATATTCAAAATAAAGGATTTGGGTGACCTCTCTAAACTCCTCGGCATGCACATCTCTCGCGACACGTGTGCTCGCACCATTTCCCTTGATCATTCCTAGTACTTGGGCGCCCGCCGGCGGCGCAGCGGCGGCGGCCCCGGAGGGGGGTGCGCTCGCAGGCCCATCGGCATCCCCTCACCTCCCCGTGGTGGGCGCTTGAAACCCCGTAGCCGTGCCGGGCATGTCACGGTTGGGGGCTAAGAGGGCCGACAGCTCGATCCGCGGGATCAGCAATTGTCGGGGAAGCCATGTACAGAGGGCTTTTGAAAAAATATTTTTTGTGCAATACCGGCACCAAGATCTCCCGCTCGGGCCGTCCGGTATGCTTTTTCGCGGTCAGATACTACTGCATACATTCCTACCTCGAGGGGGTGGGACCTGTATAACATGAGCCTTTGAGGGCGAGGAGGGTACGGTCGGATCAACGGTGGGAGGCGGGTGTTGGAGTTGGTGGTGGCCATCCGGGAAGCAGCGCCAAGAAAGGGCGCTCACTAGCCGCCGACCAGCACTGTGCCAGTCGACACTTTCCAAGGGGTGAGGCAAGACATGGCACATGCCGGTGGCCGGTCGCAGGCGGAGGAGCGGCTAGGTGAGGCGGCGGCGATCCTTAGGATCAGCCGCCGCCGGAAAGCCTTGTACGGAGGGCTTTTTGGAAATAAAACTAATGTTTGTACCCGGCGTCGATATGTTGGGGAGTAGCACCAGGGTAGGGCGCTCACTAGCGAGTCGCCACGCCGACAGGATACATCTCCGGGGGGGGGGGGGGGAGGCGTAAGCTTGGGCGGCAAGGAGGCCAATCGCGACGGAAGGAACGACAAGATCTAGTGACGACAACCCTCCGGGTCGGCGCCGCAGGAAACCCCCGTGCGGAGGGTTTTTGACTAATTTCCGTGCACCCGCGGCCCGACGGATCCGGCTATAGTGACCTGACTCCCCCCCCTCCTCGATACCCACTACCGGATAGACGAGACCCTTGCGGGGGGGGCCGGGTGTGCGCGGAGGCCCGTGTTTCAACAAAGTCTGCTAGGTGGACGCGCGATCAGAGGGGGGAGGGTACAAACGCATGCCGGACTACATGTACCCGGGTACCAGATAGAGAAAAACCGGGGAAATGAGCGGGGACAATTCAGGTGCGGAGGCATGAGCGCCCATTTTGTCTATGCATGTGTGTCTCGGTCCCCGCCCACCTGCCCTCGAGGTGACGAGGGACCTCGACAAGGAGGACCGACGCGTCGGCGGATGCGGCGGCGACCTTGGCGGGGCTTACGGGATGGTGCGGCGGGATCGACGAGCGACCACGCGAGGAGGGGTTTTTGCCTGCCTTTCCCCTCCTGTCTTTTGCGAGACCGAAGTCACGCGGGAGCTAGATTAGGTTGGCCCGGCGTCCCTCCCGAACGCCGACCGGCCTCGGCCGGTCGGCACCCCGGTTCGGTGGGAGCGGGCCGAGCATCGTGAAGGTCGAGCAGCAGTTTAGTTGTGCATTTCTCGACAAGTAGATAAATTTTAGATCTGTTTTTTTCTTGATTACACAATTATTACATTGTTACTGCTTATGCGGGGGAACAGTGGCAAATATTGCGGTTGCTTACAGTTTTTTAACTCCCGAGGAACGTCGACACACAGTGAGGCTAGGTGTGTCGATAGGTGTACCTGGTCGAAGAGACCCGGGCCCAACTTGCTAATAAGTCCTAAATGGCGAAGTAGAGTGGCCCGAGAGACAGCAGTCGGTCCAATTTGCCGGCACATGTTGTAAACAATTTCAATTTCAATTTCCAAGGACTTGCGCGATATCCTTGCCAAGCACGGCATGATCGAGTGCAAACCCTCGTCTCCGCCTATGGATCCCGGCTTCCTGTCCGGCCTTGCGCACATGGCCTCTTCTCCCCTCTCGGGTATTGCCAAGGACGTCTACCCTAGCCTGCTCGGGAGCCTACAATACGCGGCGGATGCACGCGCCCTGACGTCTCCACGTTAAGGCTAGGGATCAGCCATCGATGCATCGTCGATAGTATCATCATCATATGGTGATAGTGCCATCGATGTGATAGGTTGCAACATCGACATCGACACGATGGCAGTAGTGCTAGTATCAATGCCATCAATCATCAAAGCAATTGGAAAATGTTGATTATTTAGGCCCGATGTATCGATATATCGGCCCAAATATCGATACATCGGCGATAATATCGGCTTAAATTACCATTGATGTCAGCATCCCAAACTATCAACACTATCAACATCGACAATCCAAAATATCAATACCATCAACATCGACGTCTCAAAATATCATTACCATCAACATCAACAAAATTCACTTGATCCCTAGCCTTACTCCACGTCGTAAGGCATCCTTGGATCCGCGCATGCGCATCCCACGGAGGCTCACCTCTAGGCCATAAAAAGGTACTCCGCTCCCTTCATGGTACCATTGACATGCTCCTAACGTTGGGGGGGAAGGGGGGGTTGCGGACCACATTCTCCAACTTCTTGGCTTCGCAGATGCGGATTGGGCCAACGACAACACCAAGCGCAAATCACGTCCGGGATACTTGCTTACACTCGGTCGCAGTCTTGTCATCTACAAGTCCAAACAATAAACTTGCATCGCTCAATCCACGTGCGAGCCTGAATACTACTCCGCGACAGACGCCACCATGGAGGGACTCCACCTCCGCCAACTTATAGGGGAGATGTTCAACGCCCCCATCACCGGAACAACCACCATTTGGGAGGACAACCAAAGCGCCATCGCGTACTCCCAAAATGCCTTGGTCAGCGAAAAGATAAAACACATCGGTCTAAACTGGCACTTCCTAAAGGACCACGTGGATTGAAGGGAAGTCATGTTGAGGTATCTCCCCACTAACCAAATGGTGGCTGACATGTTCACCAAACCATTACCATGGCATGCACTCACAAGACATCGAAGTGCCATCCTTGGAGGACCATACCCGATGCAACGCTTCATCCCGTAGCAACCTTCGAGGGGGAGTGTTGTAAGTAATACCTACTAGTTATCAGTTAGTTGCAGATAGCTATTGTAAGCTATTCTAGATACGATTAGTACATGTCTAGTGCCTCGGGGATATGTGTATGATAAGTACTACATTTGTATGACCAATCATACTCCAAAGTTACATAAGAAACGGATCAGCCCCACGCGAGGAAAAGTCAGTACTTTGTCAAATTTTGGCAGCGTGTACCTGAGGGTGTTCTCTGCTCAACTCCGTTGACTCAAAGCCTGAGGTAGTGCGGAAGCGGTTCAAACGTGCAAGTTGCCGAGATCGCCTGTCGGCGATCCACCACCACCACCATGAGGAAGACCGTAACGATTGGAGCGCGCGTCTCCGCCCGTGGAGGTCCCCTTTCAGCCCATAAAAGATGGTGCACAACGAAAACAACGTGACCGAACCTATGGGACAGTCGGTGAGTCTATCGGTGAAGGCCTGTGCGTTGTAATTTGGGATGACATGCCGCCGAAACACGAGTCGGCTCGCACTCTACGCGTCGAACCCGACAACGCAGGCCGTTTAGCCCCAGCACCAACACAAACCAACAACGCACAACGCGTTGCAGTGCGAATACCCTTTTAAACCCCCCGGCCAACGGTGCAAATTCCCGGTGCAGTTACGGAGAGTGCGTGATTGATACCAATCATTACATGGTCGGTAGTGAGTGACACCGGTACGCAGACTATCGAACCCACACTACCTATCGACCTTATGTCGTGGGGGTCCTCCGCTAACTCTAGCTCCAGCGACATATCGCCACCTACCGAGGCGGGGGAGATTCCCGGGAACACCAGCGAAGCCCTCGATATGGAGGGCGACTCGTCCGACGACGAGGGTGACCCCGCTCTATCCGACGATACCGCCAAGGACTCCCAAGGCGTCGAGGACGACGCGTGGGTCCCACCCGTACCTCGCGTCACCGTCACATTACGTCAACCAAGGACAAAGGCGACGTGGACGGTGTTCCAACATGATGACGCTCCCGAGCACGACCCACATGCAGACACAACTGCGATGCATGCCGCTCAAATGGGAGGGAAAGTGGGGCTGAAGGAAGGCTTACATGTGACGCACAGACGAGTTAACATCTTGAAGCTATGGCTCCGGCTTTACACCGGGGACATGCACGCCAACCTACGGAAGCTTAACGATGCAGGCTTAAGCAAGAGGGCGGACTTTAAGCAGGTTAACCCAGCAGAGTTAGTCAGGTTTTGGGGTTTGATGGTAGCGGGAACCGTCTATGGGCAAAGGGGTAGAGATTTGTGGGAGATTAACAACATGCTTGATGGAATACGAGACCAACCACAATTTCAAAAATATATGGCATTCCACAGGTTCAAGATTATTCGTTCTCTTACAAATATTGCAAAGCAGAGACACAACATATTGGCCTAGACCGGTCGGCATGGTTCCGGAATGGTGTGGACGACTTCAACCGGAACATGAGGGACGTTCTACACCAAGGGGTCTAGCAAACGATGGATGAAAGCATGTCGGCTTATAAACCTCGCAAAGACAAGCTAGGCGGGCTACCCAACATAACCTACATTTACCGCAAGCCAAAGCTCTTGGGGACGGAGATGAAGACTATGTGCGACTGTGCAACCGGTGTGATGGTCTATATAGAGGTGCAAGAGGGGAAGAACGCCATGCGCGAAAAAAAAAATGCAACCGAACATGAAGTGTCTACCGCGTGTGTGCTACGAATGGCGGAGGATGCAAGTGATGAAGGCATGACGCTATTGGGGGATGCTTGGTTCGGGTCTGTTAAGGTAAGAGAAGCATAACAAAATTTATATATGTTATGTGTTATGTCCTTTCCTATGTGGGATAGGCACTTACCTTCAATATTCTACATGCAGGCCGCGGTGGCCCTTGGCAAGATGAAGCGCCACTTCACCGGAGTTTTGAAGACCTCGCATGCCCTCTTCCCCAAGGCTTTTCTTCAGGGAGCAGAGTTCACCTCAACACTACTGTGGAAGGTGTTCAATTGGGTGCAACATGCTACAAGTACAACCGGCGCAAAGTTTTGTTTTTTATCTCCACTTTCGGTGCGGGCGGCATGGCCGACGGCAACCCCTACATTCAACGTTGGGCGGACGACAACGGCAACATCGTTACCCGTGATATCTCTCGCCCCCATGTAGTGTCCAACTACTTCGAGCGCAGTCCTCGGGTAGACAATCACAACAAGTCACGACAACACGAGCTCGCGATGGAGGAGGCTTGGCTAAACTAAAACTGTTGGTTCCGACTAGCGACTACCTTGGCCGGTATTTGCGTTACCGATTGCTGGAAACTAGTCAAGTTTCACGTCTCCGCTTCCTACCCCTACTCAGCCCTAACTATCAAGGACTTTGCCGAGATTTCAAGTAAGGTGTTGGTCTATAACGGGCTACAGGGTCACGTTGTACCGGCCCAACGTCGGGGAAGGACAATATCCGTACCTTTGGCCGAACCGAAACGGATCCTCAAAGAAGAGCGCGTCCACGTCCCCGGTAACTTTGGCCGCTCAGAAAAGGGCCGAAGCAACCAAACTTGCTGCCTCCGCTGCTACCGCGACGAGGGTGTCCTTCACTGGACGTCTTTCTACTCCATGCAGCGTGGGATTCCCCTATGTATGCCCGGCTCCCGCAACAGCCGCGAATCGACTATTTCGAGCACCACATGCGACTAGACCCGGTCGCGCTTGGCAACATGAAGCGGGTCCGCACGGGATAAACACGCCCCACTGCTGCGCCCCCGCTATTTATTATCCTTCCCGCCTCCACTGTTGGGCGGGCGTGGTCATACCATACCGTAGGATAGGGATGGTCGCTCACTCAGGAAGGCGAAGTCGGTTGTGCAAACGAAATTGAGCTTAGGCGTGTCTGTCGCTACTTACGATATTCAGTGACTGTACATAGCGGTATTTAACAGAAAAGTACTAATTATGAAAACGCGTGATCATACATGCCGTTGTATGATATATCATGCATACCATACACATATCATCCCCGAGGCACTAGATCGGACACGCCGATATTCATTTTGATTCGATACAAAGCTATCGCTAGGCAATATAGCTCTCCAATTCCTTTGTCCCGACACCACGCCTCGGGTTGGTTGTCTATGTGGATGTCATATTTGCGTGACTGTGACTATAAGTATTTATGCGTTAGTTGCCTTCCATATTGGACGTGTATGCACGGCTCAACATGAACGGGAAAGAGCAAATGTTTCCTTGGCTCAAGAGAAGGCTATTAGGCTAGTCAATGGCGGCGGGAGTAAGTTTGGCGTTTAGGACAAGAGCGAGGACGCGACCGGGGCGGGCCGCGTCCGCACTTATGAGAAATCTATTCAAAGCAAATATACAAGAAAGCCCCAAACATCATACGCATAGTAGTGCCGTGCTTACGTGCCGGCCCTAGGGTGGGTTGGACCGCGGGGATTTAAGCAACAAAAGTCAAGTGTACGGTAGCGACAACATCAAAAAGGGGTCCCCGGAAATATCTCAAGGGTTGGGGGAACTAGGCATCGCCCCTAAATTCACCCTAAACCCTAAAACCCTAGAGCCTTCACATGTGCTTGAGTACCAACACAGAATTTGCCGAGGAAAGGACGGGGAAAACTTTTCAGCGCGGCGGCAGGAGCGCAAGACTTAACGGGATTGCTGTATGGTTCCCACTCACCTCCCCCCCCCCTCCAACATACCCTCGAGGCGACGGGGGACCTCGACAAGGAGGAAAGTCGTGACGAGGCTTACGTTTGGACGAGACTTACGGGATCCGACGGCAGGATCGATGAGCGACCGCGTCAGGAAGATTTTTCTTCGCTATCTCCGGCAAGACTAAAGTCACGCGGGAGCTAGATTAGGCTGGCCCGTCGCCCCTCTCGAACGCCGAACGGCCTAGGATGGTCCGCGCCCCGGTTCGGTGGAAGCGGGCCATGCATCGTGAAGGTCGAGCAGCAGTCTGATTTTGCATTTCTTGACAAGTGGATTTATTTTCTGAGTTGTTTGTTTTGATTACAACATTAGTGTAGTTGTTACCGCTTAGTCGGAGGGATTGTGGCAATTACTGCGGTTGCTTAAAGTTTTTAGCCTCCGAGGAACGCCTCTACACACACAGGAGAGAGGTGTAACAGTATGTGTACCTAGTCGGAGGCATCTCGGCCTAATCGTTCTCCTAATTGTCCTAAATGGCAGAGTATTTGATGGCCGTGAGACACCAGTCGGTATAGTTTACCGACATTATCTCAAATCATTTTCAATTTCACTAAACGGGCAAGTTTGATTGTTCGGTCCCATATAATATGCAAGGGCTTTCTTACCTTAGTGTTGTAAGTCACGGACATAACGCGATTGGCGCCTGCTCAACCTCTATGTTTGTTGCTATAGCAAAGACCGCATGGTGTCATGGTTCAAGACCACACGGAATTTAGAGCATCCTTTCATGTAGCAACTCCAATGCTTCGTGGCTTCACAGAAAGCAAAAGCTTATATGACATATGTATTTAGAACTCCCACCCTCAATATGTATAGTTTTCACACTCAATGATTGGATGAGCACCTCCTCCTTGATTTGGCGTTAGCATATTTCCAATCCCCACCCGCCGACGAATCAAGTCTACTAACACCTTACGTCGCGTCCGAGCTTAGCTATGGGAGAACGGGCGAAATGGCGTGCAAACTAATCATAGCTTGAGAGTCTCAAAGGCTTCCATGTATACAAGCGTTATTGCGACCTTTTGCGGCTTAAACTTCTTCCATAAATTCGTTAATGGCGCCGAATACTGAAGTGATGATAGAGGAAATATCATGTGGAAGTTTCAAAATTCAACGAAAATGTACACTTCTCGCTTTGTCTCAGGCACGGGCCACAACTTCGACATGTCTCGTCATCTCAAAAAACTTGAATCTTGACACGATGTAACCCGAGTACACATTTCTTGAAGTTGTTGTGTTTGTTGTAAGTAATACCTTATAGTTATTAGTTACAGATAGCTATTGTAAGCTATTCTAGATATGATTAGTACATGTCTAGATCGGACATACCGATAAACTGTTTGACTCGGTACAGAGCTGTCGCTAGGCTTCAAGCCCAACACTTCTGTTGTCCCGACACCACGCCTCGGGCTGGTTGTCTCAGTGACTGTCCCTTTGCGTGACTGTGACTGTAACTACGTATGCGTTAGTTACCTTCCTTATTGATCGTGTGTGCACGGTTTAACAGGTTATGGGCCCCCGCCTCACGTCACTCACGCGCGACAACCTGGTTCGGCGAGCTGCGATCGCCACCTCTCCCGCAGAAGGCAAGTTTACATAGATACCTAGTACTTTCATTCTGTAGTCGGCGGTATCGCCAGTATAATCAACGTTAAAAAAAAAAACAACCCATCCCACCTAAGTCAGCCGCTCGAGGACGCCAAACAGCCACCCACACCGACGCACTCGTCGGGTGTGGACAGGGTGCATACAGGTCCAAGCTGGAGACCGGGGGGGGGGGCGCACTATCGGGTGAACATACATATACAGAGTGCACGACAACCTTAGATTACTGTATTAATTGATATATTATCGTAGCGACTCAGCCGCCGCCGCATCGTCCCACCTGCACTGGCCGTGGCCCCGACTTGTGCCCCACACCAGGCCGAGAGGTCGGCGGGCATCAGGCCGTCTCTTTGCATACCGCTGTTAGGCACACGTCCGGCTAGCGGTTTTTACCGCTGCCGGTTTTTTCGCCTCTTTTTTATTTTTCGCTCTGTGTCGAAATGGCGCCAAAAACTCGCTCTGTCGACAATCCACCCGATTCGCCTCCTGCTTCCCTTGACCTAGGCTCTCCGCAGAGCTCTGTCAGTCCCACCCATGCTACCCTCGCACTCGTCCTGCAGCAAATGGCGCTCATTAACGCCCGTCTGGACGCTCAGTCTGCTGCTGCTGTTGTTGTTGGTCCTGTTGCTGCCCCTGCGGACCCCTCTTTCGCTGTGCGTCGTCGCGATGCGCACCTCGACCTCCCTCGAGACAACCACTCTCTGAATCTCCTTGCCTCCGACCCCCCAACACACGCATCTCGCTTTCCCGGCACTCAGCTGGGCGCGCAGCCGGCCCACGATGTTGTTTTCGCTGCTGCGTCGGTTGGCGACCCCCATGTCGCACTCCGCCGCCACGATGCGCACACCGCCCCACAGCCTCACGGACTGCCCGCGGAACACCTACCACCACCCCCTCCGTACCCCCCTGCAGGGTATGCCCTCTCGGATCCCGGACCTTTTTTCCCGGAGGCACCGCCGCCCCGCGTCCCCGCCTCCCGTGGCCACCCGCACCCATACGGCCCCCCGCTTTCAATGGCCGGCCACTCCCCTTTCCCCGGCGGCCCACCTTCTCCCTTCCCCGGTGGACCACCGCCTCCCTTTCCTGGCCGGCATTCGCATCCTACACAGCGTGGTGGGCACACCACCCGTGGCGGGCGTCGCCCCACCATTGACCCGGTGGTCATCGGCCGCGCGGCCCACGAGGCCACCGGTTTCGACAAGGACGCCCTCAACCGGTCCATGAAGATGTCGGTCCCTACCATGGGGCCCACCACGGACTTCAAGCAGTGGAAGAGGAACTTCCTTAATTTCCTCTCCATCAAGGCCACTTACCTCATCCCACAGCTTGCCCTCCGCGACTCGGGTGTCATGTTAGACGAACCAGCGCAACACTACGCCTACACCCTGCTTCTTCATGCCGCTAGCGCGAACCCACGCGCCGACCAAGCGATGAAGTGCGTCTCCCCAGCACGTCCTGACTGCGCAGCGGCAGCGTGGGACCTTCTGTGTGAACGTCTCGACAGTCGGTCCTTTGCTCGCTCATTGTCGCTGCCGGACAACTCGATGGTCAGACAACGCCCCGGACAGTCACTCAGTGACTATGTCCACTACATGCGACAGACATTCGACGACTACAACGAGACCTGTTACCTGTTAGATGGTTGATGGTTCCGCTGCCATTCACCCCCACAACCTCGGTCTCCTCATGCTGCGCGGTATTTCCAGCAACGGCCCACACGGTCAGGCTAAACAGTGCGTCATCAACGCGTTCGACACCGACTACCTGTTGTCCGCTGATGACGTGATGGCCAGCATCCTCCACCTGGCGCACAATATGGACGATGACGACGCCCCGGCCGCAACAGCTCCCCACACCTCACCGCCTCCCATCTCCACGTTTGTCGCTCCTGGCCGCGGATCGCACAGCGGTCGAGGCCACCCTCCACGTGCCCCTCGCGGTGGTCGCGTCCTGCCCACCAAGTGTTCCGCTTGCGGCAGCCCGGACCACATCTTGTCCTCTTGCAATGCCCCGGATGACGCCCTCTTGCGGTGGACACTCGCGAAGCGCAAAATGATCGTTCAGAAGTACGGCACCCCTGCTGGTGGCTCTCACTCTGCGCACGCCGCTGTGCTGAGCGACGTCCCCGCCGATGACTTTGACAGTTTACCTACCCTCGAGGAGTGCACGGATGATTACGATGACACCGAGGTGAGTGTGCCTTTCAGCTCCGTAGCCTTCTCCTCTTCCCTTACCCCCGGTCGTAACCTCTCACAATACTGGGTAGTCGATTCCGCCTGCTCGATCAACCTCACCGCGTTTAAAGGCGACTTCGTACGATTCACACCCCCCTCCGCTCCCTCGCGCGTTGGCGGGGTTGGTGTTGACGTCAAGGGCAGTGGCTCCGTCCGAATTTCAGTCCGCCTTGACACACGCGTACTTATTCACCGCACTGTCCACGCGTTGTACACCCATGACTTGTCCTCTCGCTGTGCTCAGCGCATCGGCCGGTTACTTAGTGTGAGTTGGATGCAGACCCACAGCGGTTGTGAATTCATCTTCCCCTCTAACTGTGACACTGGTTTGCTTGTGGTCCCCACAGGAATGGGTGTGCTAGAGCCCTCCGGAAACGGCCTCTACCTCCTCCCCCACCAGCCAGAGCCCCCCCCCAGTACATCCACGATGACAGTGAATTCCCCCTCCCCTAATGTTGCCCTTGCTGCCCAGTGCGACCCTATATTGTGGCACCGTCGGTTTGGACACCTAAACATGCACAGCCTGCGGGCCCAGCACACGCACGGTGTCCCGACTAGCCTTGCGTTAACCAGCTATGTAACCAATGTCTCTTGCGACTCATGCTTGTTACACAAGGCCACGGCTGCACCGCGCAACACCGCTGCATGCGCGAAACCTTCCCGTCCCCTCCTCAACCTCTCCTCTGACCTATGGGGACCGGTCAACGTCCCCTCCCCACATGGCCTCCGCTACTGCTTGCTCGTCATTGACCACCACACCCATTACATGTGGGTGCGGTTCCTCAAGTCCAAAGACGATGCGTGCTCGGAGTTGGAAAACATCCTCCTCGACATCAAGCACATGCATGCACGTTACCACTCCCAATCGGGCGCGTTTGCACCCATCATAAAATTTGACTCGGACTCTGTCTTTGAGGTTGCAACAACCCGCCAGATGTGCGCACACCTCGGCGTCGGGGTCCAGTTCTCTGTCCCATACGCCCACCACATGCTCGGCAAAGCCGAACGTCCTTGGCGCACTATCCGGGACAATGCGTCAGCGATGCTCCACAGTATGGCCGTTCCCAACTCCATGTGGTCGTGCGCTGTCAACACTGTTGTGTACCTCCGCAACCGCACGTGCAGTCGCTCAGTCGGCCCCACTGGTGGCATCCCACTCTCCCTCCTCACGTCGTCTGTGCCTGACGCCTCCAAGTTCCGCGTCTTCGGGTGCACCGTCTTCGCCAAGGTGCCTGACAAACTGCGTCGCAAACTCAGTGAAAAAGCGTTTCGTGGCGTCATGGTCGGCTACCCCAATGACGCACCCGGGTACCGCGTTTACAACCCGGAAACCCGCCGCATCACCACTTCCGTCCATGTTGTCTTTCAGGAAGACACCCCGGGCTTCGGCGCCCAACTCTCCGTCGACTCCACCACCACCAACCCTTCGGATGACGCACCGGCCACCTCACTCCAATCCCACCCCATCGACATACCATTGCCAGACCCCATGCCCCCTCATGCCGCCCCTCGCCAAGCTCGGCTCCGTTCTCATCCTCTACGCTACGGCGACATGGTTGCCCACGTGTCCGACTTCCCCCCGACCCTAGTAACGGCGTGTTGTGACCCTGAACAGGGCAAAGCCAAAGAGGACATCTTCGAACACCCTCACGTTCCCAACCTTATCACTGGTCCCCCTCACACACCTGCCGGCTCATCGCCTACTGCCGTCGCCCTCCTGTCCGCCCGGGAGTGTGTGGAACCGAAATCGTACCGAGCTGCCTTGGACAGCGCCCAGGCCCCCCAGTGGCAAGCCGCTATGCGGCAGGAGTACTCCTCCCTCATGGACAATGGCACTTGGGAACTCGTTGACCTTCCCCCGGGTCGCATGGTAGTCAACAACATGTAGATCTACAAAGTCAAGTCTGACACCGCTGGTGACGTCTCCCGCTTCAAAGCGCGGTTCGTCGCCAAAGGGTGCAACCAACGCGCTGGACTAGATTACACTGAGACTTTCTCTCCTGTCATCCGCATGGCCAGCATGCGTTTCTTCCTGACCATCGCAGCCGCCCGTGACCTTGAGCTTTGCCAACTTGACATCGACACTGCGTTTCTCTACGCACCCATTAAGGAAGACGTGTACATCCGCCAGCCCCTCGGCTTCAGCGATGGCACGTCCAAAGTGTGTAACCTCAGGCGCTGCCTATACGGCCTGAAGCAGTCCCCCCGCGAGTTCAACATGCTACTCCGTGCCTGGCTCGTCGACAATGGGTGGCAACAGTGCGTTTTTGACCCTTGCATCTACATCTTCCGCACCGGCCACGTCTTCGCCATGATCGCGTTGTACGTCGATGACATCCCTGCAGCCCGCAATGATACCGCATGGCTTGCATCGTTCAAGGCCAAGCTCGGAGAACGGTTCAAGATCAAGGACCTCGGCGACCTCTCCCAATTACTCGGCATGCACATCACCCGTGACCGCTCGGCACGCACCGTCTCCTTGGATCAATCCACGTACTTGCGCGACATCCTCGCCAAGTACAACATGACCGACGCTAGACCGTCGTCCCTTCCCATGGACCCTGGCTTCCTCGCCGGTGTGGCGGTTAGCCTCTGAAAGCTAAACGCTAGCACAAATCTGTTCTAGTCTGTCTAGTTCTGTTGTTGCAAGATGGCAAAATGATGTTGTCGAGAGGCAATTGATGAGAGATGTTTCACTGCTGTACTTGGGCAGTAGATGTTGTAAGTGAACAAAGGAATTGTTAAAAGGTTCTGTCACCTCCCTCTACTGCACTGGGCTTAAATAGGTTTCTGCCCAGACTAGTTACGCCTGCAAGCTTTGCTTACGTGTCAGGCGTTAGTGCTGTTCAACCGTCGTCATTTGTCCTCGAGACACGGCCTGCCTAGCATTGGGTCTCACGACGCGGCTCCTTCTGCATTGAAGAGCTCGTTCTGGCGCGTCATCTGGCTAGTTAGATTAATTATGCATATCTGTACGTACCGGGAGGTACTGGTCGTACTGTAGCATCAGCACCATTATAATATTGCAGTAGCGACGTACCCACGAGTATACGTCCATCCTGTGGAAAAGCACGAATTGGTATCCGTAACGAGTACATGTACAATGTTCTGCAATGTAATGTTGCAGGACTGTACTCGTCACACTCGTACCCTCCCCCTCTTGACAGATCAATGAGGCCGCCGCGAGGCAGACCTCCGTGGTTCTTGGCTCCTTTACTGAAGCAGTTACTGGGACTCAGGAATGCGCGCTGGGAAAGCGTGCATGAAGTCAATGTACACCTGAGTCTTGGCGAACTTGCGCAATTGGGGCGTCTCCAAGAATTCTTGTAACGCAATTGTTCGATGCACCTCGTTCAACCGGTGCCAGACAGGTGGAATGTCGTCATCACTGAAGTGCGTCATGAAGAGCAAATATTTGCCTCGTCGTCCAGGTAGCGACTTGATGCACACAGCAGAGATGTGCGAGACGTCAAACTCCTCATCGTCTCCTTAAGGTACAGTCAGAGGAACAGCTGGTCGTAGCGGAGCGGTAGAGCAGGGTCTTAAGTTATTAACGTGGAACACAGGGTGTAAGCGTACTGTCGCTGGAAGTTTCAACCTGTAACTGTGTTTTCCAATCTGCTCCTCCACTGAAAAAGGGCCGAGCTGTCTGTCTCTAAGTTTCATGTTCGGTTGTCCTCGCAGAAAAAGGTTTGCTGTGACGACTGACACCTTGTCTCCCTTAGCGAAGTGTGGCGCCGTAGACTGTTCTGTGCGCGCCTGCATCTCGTCCTTATGTAGCTGTAACACAGAGCGTACCAGGCTGTGTACTTCCTGTAACAATCTTAACCGTTCTGTTGCGTCTTGCGAAATTGGTATCGATGGTCGCATGCTGAAGAGCAGGTCAGGAGGCTCCTCAGGAGAAAAACCAAAGTTAGCCTCGAACGGTGTGTGCTCAATTCCGAGTGCACGCGAAGCGTTGTACGCAAATTCCACTTGCGGTAAAAGTGTCGACCAATCAGAGCCATCATAGCAACAGAAGCAACGAAGAAGCTGCTGAAACGTGCTGTTCACGCGCTTTGTCAGTCCGTCTGTTTCTGGGTGTCGGCTGGTAGACATGTTCAGACGCGTTCCAAGGCGTCTCCAAAGAGTCTGCCAGAAGGCGCTGACAAATTTAGGATCACGGTCGCTGATTAGCACACGGGGAAGTCCATGTAAGCGGTAGACTCCATGTAAAAACAAAGTTGCAGTTTCTTCGGCAGTAATCGACTCTGTATATGGCAGAAAATGGGCCATTCGAGTTAGATGGTCTACCACAATCAGCACACTGTTAAAGCCATTGCTCTCAGGCAAGTGTGTCAGGTAGTCAAGGCCAACTGTGTGCCACGGTCTGGGTGGAACAGGTACTGGGTAAAGAGTCGCAGCCATCTGCGGTCGAATCTTCGCTCGTCGGCATACGACGCAGCGTTCACAAAAATCTTTCACGTCTTGGCGGATTCGTTTCCACCAGAATCTGTCGAGTGCTTTAGCAAGAGTGCTAGCAACTCCTCTGTGACCGGCTGACGAACTTTCGTGCAGCTCTGTGATCAATCTCAGTCGGAGCTCAGAGTTCTGTGGAATACAGAGGCGATTGAGACGCCAAAAGTACCCATCTCTGGCTTCTATCCGACTGTCTCTTGTCCACTCACCATCGTCCCCATAAAACGAATCTTGTGAGAACCCCTCGCGAATGAGATCAGCGAACTCAGGGCTCAGCTGCAACGCTTCAACAGTCAGTAAATTTAACTGTGCGTCTTCAAACAACAGCTGGGACTTCCGTCGTAATTCTCGATATGACGGAACCTCGCCATCCCAAAATAAGGGTACTGTGGCATGAGGTACGAAGTCTGGACGCCGGCTCAACGGGTCAGCTTCGTTCAGAGCTCCTTTGCGATATGCAAGTGTCATCGAGCCCACAAACGGTTGAAAATCCCGCAGGTATCTTGCTTGCCGCTTGTTCAGCCTGTTGTTCGGTTGCCTGAGCAGATGCCGCAGTGTGTCGTGGTCTGTTACGACAAGGAACTTAGAACAACCTTCAAGATAGCACCTCCAATGCTTGACAGCTTCGCATACGGCCAAAGCTTCTAAGTCGTACGCAGAGTAAGTGTTACCACGCTCAGCTGGATTCAGCTTACGCGCCCAGTAAGAGACTGGTTGAAGACCGCCTCCTTGGTCTTGCAATAGGACTGCTGCAATCCCCACTGTTGAAGCATCTGTAGCCACGGTGAACGTCGCGTCCGAGCTGACCTCCGGAAGGATCAGGCATGGCGCGGAAATGAGCCGTAACTTGAGAGTCTCAAAGGCTTCCAAACATGCAGGCGTCAGCGTAACCTTCTGTGGCTGGGACTTCCGCAGTAAGTCCGTCAATGGAGCCGTAAGGTCGCTAAAATGGTGTATAAATCTCACATAGAAGTTGCAAAACTGTACGAAACTGCGAACCTCCTTCTGCGTCTTGGGCACTGGCCAGTCTGCAACGGCCTCGACTTTCTTTGTGGAAACCGAAATTTTCCCGGCTGACACAATATAGCCCAGATACTCCATTTCTTGCAATCCGAAGAAGCATTTCTTAAGGCGTAATTTCAGCCCTTCCTCCTTAAAGCGCTGTAGCACTAGGCGTAGGTGCTGCATGTGCTCCTCCAGTGTTCGACTGTAAATACAGACGTCATCCAGGTAGACTGTCACGAACTTATGTAAAAAGTCGCGAAGAATGTCGTTCATCATCCTCTGAAATGTAGCTGGTGCATTACACAGCCCAAACGGCATGGCGACCCATTCCATTAAGCCATCAGGGGTCTGAAAAGCCGTCTTATGAACGTCTTGGTCACGCACTCGAACTTGCCAGAATCCAGAAGCGAGGTCGAGGTGTGTGTAAAAATTCGCGTCCTTAAGTTCGTCCAGAGTGTCATCCACTCTCGGAAGTGGGTAGGCGTCCTTACGCGTAACCTCGTTAAGGCCACGGTAGTCAATGCACAGACGTAGCGAGCCATCAGCTTTCCGCACAAAAAGAATTGGCGAGCCGAACTCACTGTAGCTAGGACGGATTAGACCAGCCTCTACTGCGTCTTTGAGCTGTCGATTAAGCTCAGCGCGCTCTGCTGGTGACAGTCGGTTCAGACGTTGACGTCGCATCGGGCCAATTGTTTCAATGGGATGGTCCCACTGTCGGCTTACAGGTGGAGAGTTGACAGGTTGCAGTAACTCCGGAAAGTCATCAAAGAGTATTGACCGGAAGTTGTCACGTTGTTCTGCCGTTAGTTCCTCTCCAGTGTGAAAATCTGTCGACTGTTTGGCGGCTGACGTAAGTTCAATGACGTAAAAATCAGCATGACGTCCCCTGCTGCGGCGCGTCTTGCGCATAAGCTTCTGAACTTTCGTAGACGACAGGAGTAGACACTCAGGGCGTCGTTCCTCAAGTGTAGTCTCCACTGCTGTGCCATCCATTAGTGTAAAAATTCTGGTTATACCAAATTGTAAAGAGGCATGTTCGTCATCAAGCCATGGTAAACCCAGGATTAAATCAGCTGTGCGTAAATCACGTAAGACGTAGAAAGTCCGTTGAAATTCGTGTCGAGCCAGCTCAAAAGTGACGTCACAGACTGTCGTAGAAGTCACTCGTTGTCCGTTAGCGAGTCGAACTGGAGTCTTACTCGCAGACTTCCGAGTCTGTAAAGCAAAGCGTCGTACAAAGTCCTCTGACACAAAATCAAGTGTCGCAGCGCAGTCCACTAATCCAGAAATTTGGTGTCCGCCATCAGGAGTTTTCACTGTCAACTCAGTTCGAATTAACGGGCGAGCTTCCGTGAGGTTAGTCAGTAGTGCTGTAGCTGGAGAAGAAAATTGTTGCAGCGTAGCGATGGACTGTTTCGAGTCGTCTGTTGGTACAGGTACCGAGTCGGGTTGATCATGTGCTGTAGGTTCCGGTGAGTCGTTAAACGCACAATCTGCGTCGACTAACCACAGCTGTACAGGCCAAGGAGCTGGAGCAACCACCTCATGTTGCGTTGGGTTCTCCAGAGACTGTCGTGTAAAAAGCTGTGTCCTTGCTGGGAATTCTTGATAAAGTTTCCAGTTCTTAGTCACCTGAGTAAATTTCGCCCATTTCGGTAGTACAAATACAGCCATCGTAGATGTCGGAGATGTACGACGACAATCCTCAAAATGCTGCGCAATCTGCTCAGCTAACTCCCAGGGTGGGTTGATGAGCACCCGTTCTCCTGTTAAATCTCTGTCTAGAATCGAGTCACTCGGCGAACAGTGAGGTAAGTCACCGTGCGAGTTAAGACCTTCATCATCAGCACATCCCTCCAACGTAAAGTTGAATCGTGCATGTAGAGGGTCAAAGACTGAGTCAACCAGTTTCCAATCAACTGAACGTCTGGTTACAGGTTTACGACTCTGTCTCTGCTTAGTCTGACGACGACGACCTGCTACTTGCGTTACAGGTGTCGCAACTATAGTCGATGGAGATGTCGAAAGTGTTTCGACGACCTCTGTCGCTAACAGTGTCTCAGAATGAACAGTAGATGTAGCCGGCTGCTCCAGTTCATTTGTAGAACAGCCTTGCCACCATCATTGCTTCTTAGGTTGCATCGGTGCCTTGCCTTTGAACTCCGGGCATTGGAACAAACGGTGTCCCTTCTTGTGGCACTTAAGCAAAGTCCTTCGTCCATGTGTCGCTGACGCTCCTCAGCTGTCATTGCGTTTGCGAGTGAATTAAAATCTTCGCGGCCGGATGTCTGACCACGTCCACCATTGTTGCCACCACGACCACCATTGTTACCACCACCACGTCCACGTCCGCGGCCACGTCCACGGCCACCTTTGTTACGTTTCCAGACGTTAGCGGCTTCCTCGAGAGGGTCCTCAAAATTGCGCTTGCGTGTAGGCTGGGTAGACGGTCCAGCAGCAGACCTCGCATGGCCTAGTTCCGGCGAATCTGTCACTACGTTGTTCAAAAAGTTTTGCAGCTCCACTAGCGTAGTCTCGTATCCTAGTTGAGCTCGGTGTGACTTAGCCAGTTTCTTGAGTGCATCGTTCGCTAGGCCATTAATGAAGCGTACGCACTGTACCTCAGCTGTCAGGTTTTGACGAGAGCGACGTAAGTAGTCGTTGTACTGTTTAGTGAAAACCGCGTAACTCATCGTGTTGCTCTGCGTAAAGCTTAGCAAAGCGTTAATAGCGTCGTCCTGAATGTTCGGGAGAAACGTAGATTTGCGTAACTCCGTGACAAGCTCGTTGTACGTAGATGGAATTGGAGGGTGATTTTTCCGGTTCAACCACCACCCACCTAGGTGTCCAGAAAACTGTGAAGTAACCCAGAACACTGCATCGTACGAGTCAGCTGTAATTCCAAGCATTATAAAACGCTGAGGCTGTGCTTCGAGCCAATCCTCCAGTACATGAGGTACTCGACCATCTTGGTACGGTGAAGTAATTGCAGCCTTACGCTGAGTCTCCGTGAGGGTCACAGTTAGTCCAGCCAAGTTGTGGGTAGGCATCGTCATTCCCACTCGTAAATCCGTAGGTCCTTCACCAGTCAGTCGATTAATGTGTCCACGAATCAGTAGCCATACATAACCAGAATCGACCGTTGTAAACCGGGAGTATTGAAATTGAAATTGAAATTGTTCACAACATGTCCCGGCAAACTGGACCGAGTGTCGTCTCACGGGCCACTCTACTTCGCCATACAGGACTTATTAGCAAGTTGGGCCCGGGTCTCTCCGACCAGGTTCATTTCTTATCGGCACACCTATCTGCAATGTGTGTCTCGACGTTCCTCGGGAGTTATATAACTGTAAGCAACCTCAGTAATTGCCACAGTCCCCCCACCTAAGCAGTAACAGCGTAATAATTTTGTAATCAAGAAAAACAGATCTAAAAATAAATCCACTTGTCTAGAAATGCAAAACTAAACTGCTGCTCGACCTTCACGATGCACGGCCCGCTCCCGCCGAACCGGGGTGTCGACCGGCCTAGGCCGGTCGGCGTTCGGGAGGGACGACGGGCCAGCCTAATCTAGCTCCCGCGTGACTTCGGTCTTGCCGAAGGAAGGAGGGGAAAGGCTGGCAGAAAACCCCTCCTCGCGCGGTCGCTCGTCGATCCCGCCGCTCCATCCCGTAAACCCCGCCCCAAGGTCGTGCCGCGTCCACCGACGCGGCGGTCCTCCGTGTCGAGGTCCCCCATCACCTCGAGGGCAGGTGGGGGGGACCGAGACACACAGACATAGAAAAAACTAGCGCTCCTGCCTCCGCGCCTGAATTTTCCCCGCCCATTTCCTCGGTTTTTTCTCTGTCTGGTACCCGGGTACCTGTCGGTTTTCCGGCCTGTGGCCGTACCCTCCCCCCTCTGATCGCGCGTCCACCGAGCAGCCTTTTCTTGAGCGGGGGCCTCCGCGCTCACCCGGGCCCACGCTCAAGGACTCCTAGGAGTATGAAGGTCTGTCGGGGTAGTGGGTGTCGAAGAGGGGGGGGGGCAGGTCACCGTGGCCGGATCCGGCGGGCCGCGGGCGCCCGGAATTAAGCAAAAACCCTCCGTGCCGGGTTTTCCGGCGGCGCCGACCCAAAGGGTCGTCGCCGCCAGATCGTGTCGCTCCTCCCATCGCGACTGTCCTCCTTGCCGTCCAAGCTGACTCCTCCCCCCGGGAGATGACGCTGGACGACGTAGCGGCGCGCTAGTGAGCGCCCTACCCTGGTGCTGCTCCCCGACTAGCTCGACGCCGGGTACGGACATTGTTTTAGTTTCCGAAAAAAAAGCCCTCCGTACAGGGCTTTTCGGCGGCGGCTGATCCTGAGGATCGCCGCCGCCTCCTGTAGCCGCTCCTCCGCCTGCGACTAGCCACCGTCCTGTGCCATGTCTAGCCTCACCCCTCGGCAAGGTTCGACCGGCACAGGGCTGGTCGATAGCTAGCGAGCGCCCTTTCCTGGCGCTGCTTCCCAGCTGGCCACCACCAGCTCCAACACCCGCCTCCCACCGCTGATCCGGCCGTACCCTCCTCGCCATCAAACGCTGCCGTAGTACAGGTCCCACTCCTAAAAGTAAGGCTGTAACTAGGAGTATCTGTGCGCGAAAAAACATATCGGACGGGCCGAGCGGGAGATCTTGGCGCCGGTAGTGCACAGAAATTATTTTTTTCAAAAGCCCTCTGTACAGGGCTTTCCCGACAGCTGCTGATCCCACGGATCGAGCTGTCGGCCCTCTTAGCCCCCTACCGTGCCAGGCCTGGCACGGCTACGGGGTTTCCAGCGCCCACCACGGGGAGGTGAGGGGATGCCGACGGGCCTGCGAGCGCACCCCCCTCCGGGGCCGCCGCCGCTGCGCCGCCGGCGGGCGCCAAACCGGGAGTACATGTGGAACTGTCTCGGGATAGACGTATCGTCATGCATGACTGGAACATGTTGTGTGATAGCTCGATAAAAAGATTCCCACTGAGTCACGTAACCGAAGTGAAGTAATTCACTCTTGTGCTTCTTAGCACGAAGTAACCCCTTCTGTGAGGGCGTAAGTGTCAGACCGTCAATGTTGATGGATTCCGGGACGACGTAAGTGCCATCCGGATTATCTCTCGACTGTGCCAAAACAGCCTGCTCGACCTGAGCAGGTGTACGTAAATTGTTCGTAGCAAACAGGACAGGAATAGAAGCCGAGTACACGTAAACAAGCTGTCGTCCTTGAGGTAGTGTAACGTTAACAGGTTCACCACTCAACAGCGTCAAATCATCCGATGTCAAAACAAGACCGGTCTCCTCGTGTAGCTCGCGAATAGCAGCGTCGACAGGCTCTTCATTAGGTAAGACAGAGCCAGCTGGGAACCAAGTATTACCAGTACGAGGCTCACGCTGTAACACCAATTTCAAATCCGACGGTTTAGTTACTCCAACGTGAATTACCAACACCACGTAATGTCCGGCTCCTAGAGAAGCCATCTCAACTTAATCAAGCAACGTCGAGCAGATCAACGAGCAACGAAAGCGTGTGTCGACCAAAGAGCTCCGAAACCAGTGTGGCGGTTAGCCTCTGAAAGCTAAACGCTAGCACAAATCTGTTCTAGTCTGTCTAGTTCTGTTGTTGCAAGATGGTAAAATGCTGTTGTCGAGAGGCAATTGATGAGAGATGTTTCACTGCTGTACTTGGGCAGTAGATGTTGTAAGTGAACAAAGGAATTGTTAAAAGGTTCTGTCACCTCCCTCTACTGCACTGGGCTTAAATAGGTTTCAGCCCAGACTAGTTACGCATGCAAGCTTTGCTTACGTGTCAGGCGTTAGTGCTGTTCAACCGTCGTCATTTGTCCTCGAGACACGGCCTGCCTAGCATTGGGTCTCACGACGCGGCTCCTTCTGCATTGAAGAGCTCGTTCTGGCGCGTCATCTGGCTAGTTAGATTAATTATGCATATCTGTACGTACCGGGAGGTACTGGTCGTACTGTAGCATCAGCACCATTATAATATTGCAGTAGCGACGTACCCACGAGTATACGTCCATCCTGTGGAAAAGCACGAATTGGTATCCGTAACGAGTACCTGTACAATGTCCTGCAATGTACTGTTGCAGGACTGTACTCGTCACACCGGCCTCGCGCACATGTCCTCGCCCCATCTCACCGGCGTGGCCAAGGATGTTTACCCAAGCCTCTTGGGCAGTCTCCAGTACGCGGCCGTCTGCACACGCCCCGATGTCTCCACGGCGTTGAGCATCCTCGGCTCAGCCCAAGCTTCCCCCACGGAAGCCCACTTGCAGGCCCTGAAGAAGGTACTTCGATACCTCCATGGCACGGTCGACATGCGCCTGACGTTGGGGGGGGGCACGGACCACAGTCTCCAACTCACAGGCTTTGCCGACGCTGACTGGGCAAACGACAGCAGCACCCGCAAGTCCCGTTCGGGCTACCTATTCACACTTGGACGCGGACCCATCAGTTACAAGTCTAAACAACAAACTTGTGTGGCCCAATCCACGTGTGAAGCCGAGTACTACTCTGCGGCGGATGCCACCAAGGAGGGACTCCACCTCCGGCAACTTATGGGGGAGATCTTTAACGCCCCCATCACCGAAACCACCACCATTTGGGAGGACAACCAAAGCGCCATCGCGTACTCCCAGAACGCCTTGGTCAGCGAGAAGACCAAACACATCGGTCTGAAATGGCACTTCCTCAAGGACCATGTGGAGCAGGGAACCATCAAGTTGAGATACCTCCCCACTGACCAGATGGTGGCTGACATGTTCACCAAGCCCCTCCCAGGACCAGCACTCACAAGACACCGAAGTGCAATCCTTGGAGGACAAGACCCAATGCAACGCTTCATCCCGTAGCTACCTTCAGGGGGAGTGTTGTAAGTAATACCTTATAGTTATTAGTTACAGATAGCTACTGTAAGGTATTCTAGATATGATTAGTACATGTCTAGATCGGACATACCGATAAACTGTTTGACTCGGTACATAGCTGTCGCTAGGCTTCAGCCCCAACACTTCTGTTGTCCCGACACCACGCCTCGGGCTGGTTGTCTCAGTGACTGTCCCTTTGCGTGACTGTGACTGTAACTACGTATGCGTTAGTTACCTTCCTTATTGATCGTGTGTGCACGGTTTAACAGTGTTGCAACTTCAAACTGTGGTCCTTGAACCGTTGTGGTACAACCAAAAGGATGTTTTCCATGTACACTTATTGTGTTCAACTGTAGGTGTACATGTCGTCGAGGCAGGCCGTCACTCAGGATGTCGTTCATCATGCGTTAGAAAATCGCAGGAACATTGCAAAAGCCGAACGGTATTGCAGTAATCCATTCCATCAATCCATTTGACGTTTGCAATATACAACGTCATGCTATATACAATGTCCATGCCCTCTCCCCGGATACGGACTTCCCTTAAACTGGCGCTAGAGACAAGTGCGTGGAAATTTCGCATTTTTTTACTCATCAAGCGAATCCACGACACGAGGTACTGGGTAAGCATGCTCTCTTGTGACGTCATTCAGTTCATGCATGTCAATATACATGTGAAGCGAACCAACATCCGTACATACGAGCCGAATCTGTGATTGGAAATCGTTGTGACTTGGGTGAGTCGAGCCCAATTCCATAAAGTCCTAAAACTTCAAATTAATTTGGTCATCTAGCTTTCTCCGCGGGTGACAAGCGCTTCATATAAACTATGGTCGCATTGGGGCGGTAGGGCCATCCTTGGGTTCAGTAACTAGTGGTGAGCTGACAAGTTCCATAAGCTCGAGACAATCGTAAATCAACATTTTATGGATGTCATTCCGTTATTGTTGACTAAACTAGCTTCTCTCCAACATGAAATTCCACCGTAAACCACAGCCAAATAGCCTTTATGTGAACGATGAAAAATCTACCGACCTCCCCTTGCTTGGCCCTCGAATTCTTCCCTATTACAAGTTTTGAACTTTCGTCGAAGAAAGATGTTGATACTCCGATCGTCGCCCCACCGATTCACATACACGTATTCCTAGGGTCCACAAATGTTCCATATGTTGAGGTTAAAAACACACTCAACGCCAAATATGAATGTAAATCATTCGTCATCTAGCCATGGTAAATCCAAATCATGCCCGCCGCCCGTAAATCACTTACACCAACATGAGAAGCAAGCATACTTTTCTATCGAGGTAGAATGAAACTAAGCTCACGCACCGTAAGTATAGTCATGCGTTGTTATTTTGTAAGTCTAACATGGATCTTGCTACCCGTCTTATTAACCGGTATACACATATTTGAAGCAAAGTTGTAGGACTGTTAATCCATGTACACGCGGAATGGCATGAAGGGGGTTAGAACCGCCGCTTCCCGGAACGGAGCTGTACGCCTTATCCAAGTACTTGGGGTTAGAACCGCCGCTTCCCGGAACGGAGTTATGCGCCTTATTCAAGTACTTGGATAAGGCGTACATCTCCGTTCCGGAAAACGGCGGTTCTAACCCCCTTCATGCCATTCCGTGTGTACATGAATTAACAGGTTATGGGCCCTCCGCGTTTACTGCGGGGTTTACCAGGGCACCGGCCGGAGTTTGTCCATAAAGGGGGAGTATTTACATGTCCCTCCGTAGGACTACTAATGGACACATATGTACGCAAAATCCAGAGTGGCCGCAAATTCCACCAATGCTGAAATTTTCACTGTTCTTCGGAAGTATGAATAATCAGTGGGACTTGGCGAAGCGACCGAATGTCATGTTTAGTCTGTGAAGAGAGAATTGGCAGCCTTGGTAGTTGTCTTGAACAAAATTGAGCTGATTTTGCGGCATGAGCTACGCATTTGTAGTGTAACGTTCGTCATCGACTCAATGATTGCGCTGTGAGAGGTGCCTCTCCGAATAGGATTCTTGGTACTACTTCCAAGACTTAGTTTGCCAAATTCAAAATATAAAGCATCGTGAGAGTAGTCGTAGGTGCCGTCCGTATGTAATAGTTGCCCGATACGTTCCGGTAGCTCTGCCGGCTATCATGGTGGACTGAGGAAACAACCCCATGTAAATCTAGCTACGATTCGAGTCCGCCGACAAGCATTTATGGAAGTCGCCATACTCATGCATACCTTCGTCATAACTACAAAGCCCTCAAGGTGAAATTGAACTGAGCATATATGGGACAAAAAACCTGCCATTTTCCAATCAATTTAACGTTAACCTTGTACATGTCCATTACTCAACCTCAGCCTCTACTTGTTATATTTGACTACTGTATTTGGTGACGGTATATTTTAGTGCTTGCCGCGGGTCGTATTAATGTAGTTGACTCTATATGTTTTGCTTGTATGGTAGAACAGAAAGTTTTTTACATCTAGCGGTGCATGATGGGCTTCGGAAGGAGTCGCATGTTGTTCCGGCCCATCATCGGAGTAGCTCGGCCACCATCAGCCATGCTTGTCCATCTTGTCGGCTTGCTCGCTTTGTAGGTCCGAGCACTTAGACAAACTGAGTCCATGCTCGCGGTACTTGCAAGATAGTAGTTGTTCATCGCTATGTAGTTGCATCTCCATAGGGTTGAGACCTTTAACATTGGCGTAGTGCGCATCTTCCATTGCAATACTTGCTTTTGCTCTTTCGCCTAATCGCTTCAACCGGCGCATTCATTATCGTCCCGCGGCTTCTTACCACCACCTCCGTTGTGGCGAGCATTTCCCTATTGCATTGTGCACGACACGAGACCATTTTGATCAGCTACCCGCGGCATGTACTTTTCCATGTGTTAATAGCGTGGTACGGGTTTACGGTTTTTCCCTGTCACGTGCGGCTAAAAACATGTGTTTCTTACCACATACGAGTACATCATTGATAAACCGCACAAAATCAACTAAACTAATGTGTCTATCTCATATGTTGATAGACATGTGACTCACGCAAAGCCTTGAAAATCAACTCCGGCCGTCCGCCGTCCCCGCTTTTGTACTCCTTTTGTCGCTGATAATGCATCTCGGCAGCGCTACGTGGTCGTTATGGTGGCGCTCCATCCACCGATGTGCATAGCCTTACGGAAGAACACGAGGAAATCCGTGGCTAAGGGCGCAAAGAGGGGTGCGCTCGCAGACACGTCGGCACTCACCCTCACCTCCTCGCGGTGGGCGCTGGTAAGCACATTGCGGTGGCAAACCTAGCACGGTAGGGGGCTAAGCTTGATGAGCCGACGGCTGCGACCCGCGTGATCTGCAACTATCGGGAAAGCCATCCAGAGAGATGTAAAAAACGTGTATACTACTAACGCCATGATCTCCCGTTCGACCCCTCCGATATGTTTTTGCAAGACCGGACGCTCCTCAGATACAATCCCATTTATGGGAATGGGGCATGTATTTTTTAGAGCGTGTAGGGGCGAGGAGGGTACGGATGGATCAGCGGTGGGTTTGAGGGTATCGGAGCTTGCGGCGGAAAGCCGGGAAGCAACGCCGTGGAAGGGCGCTCGCTAGCAGTCGACTGGAGCTCTAAAATTCAAGCCGGCCCAAGGGGGGGAGCTCGACACCAGCAGCAATGAGGTTAACCGTGGCGAGAGGAACTGGACAATATGGCGGCGACCGTCCTAAGGATCGGCCGCTGCTAGAAAGGACATATGTGGAGGATTTCTGTTTAAATGTCCGTACACAACACCTTGGAGGTCGGCGCCCCGATCCGACTCCCCCCCCACCCCTTCCCTCGCCGGTAGCCACCATCGATAGGAGTGCCTCAAGCACTGTGCTAAGGATTATCTCGCGACAGCACGGCGCTTGAATAGTCGCCCCCCTAGCAACGTGAACCACGGAGGAGGATACGGGCGGAAATTTGCGGATAAGGCGGTTTGTGTTGGAAACAAGTAAAAATATACTATAAGGCTGGGGATAAGCCATCAATATATCGTTGATAGTTTAACTATCACAGAAATATCCACCATTGACGGTGCCATCGGTGTACTCGGTTCAGACATTGATATCAACATAAAAGCATCAGTGCTACCTTTAATGCCACCAGTAATTGGCAAAGAGGTTCGGGGGTGGGATGGTGATGGGGGGATTAGGAAGACTAGTGTTGTGTATGGATTGAAGTGTGTTGTGGAGGACGGTCATTGCCGTGCGTAAGGGCAACGAGGATAGTGCGAGGGGGTTGGCGACGATTTAGGTGTCCACCATCCACCGTGTGCCGAATGGTGTGGGGGTGGGGGTGCCTGTGTGTTGGTATGGGGGTAGGAAAGTGCTCGCGTCATTGGGGAGGGTGTTAAGGTGGTGGGTGTATGGTGAGGTGATGTATTTGGACCGGCGGTAATGTGTGTGTTCCCATCGGGGGAGGACGAGGATGGTGGCGCTGAGGGAATGAGATGTTGTGGAGTTGGCGTTGGTGATTGCGTGTTCAATGGCGCGGCCCATGCATTCGTGGTCGTATTCCGGGTTAGCGTGTTGATGCCGTGCCAAGTGTGTGGTGCGTTGCTGTCGCTCGATGAGAAGACGATGTCTTCGGCGGAGCGTGAGTGGTAAGTGTGGGAGTGCAAGGATTTGTTGAGGGGGTCTGAGTAAACTTTAGTTTGGATATGGAAGGTGGTGCGGAGGGCTGAGAAGAGGTCTTCACGAGTGGCCCATCTGTTGCGATTTTTGTGGTAGGTGTGGGTGAGTGGATTTCTGAGTGGGAGCCGAGCATGGTGACAAGGTGGTAGACCTCTTCTTCGAATCTGCGATGTGTTAGCTCGGGGTGCGAAAGTTGGTAGAAGTGTCGGGTGCGGGGGACGGAGAGGGTTGTGACCGCACGGCCGTCGGGGGTGCAAAGGATGGTTATGTCGTGGAGGGTGGGGTGGGTGTGGATAGTGAAATTGCCGGTGGGGAGCATCTCGAGGTCTAGGTTGACGGGGTCAAGGTTGAAGGAGATGTGGGAGTTGTTGTAAATAATATCTTCTAGTTATTAATTGCAGATAGATATTGTAAGCTATTCTAGATATGATTAGTACATGTCTAGATCGGACATACCGATACTCGGTTTGATATCGGTACAAAGTTGTCGCTAGACTACAACTCTCTAACTTTTGGTGTCCCGATACCACACCCCATGTTGGTTGTCTATGTGACTGTTGTATTTACGTGACTATGATTGTAACTACGTATGCGTTAGTAACCTTCCATATTGAGCGTGTCTGCATGGTTAAACAAGTTATGGGCCCCCGCCTCAAGTCACTCACGCGTGACAACTTTGTTCGGCGATTTGCGATCGACAACTCTCTCGCAGAACGCAAATTTACATAGTAACATAGTACTTTCACCTTGTAGTCGGTGGTGTCGCCAATATAAGCTGCGCTTTAAAACCCACCACACCACACCACCTCTCTAACTTTTGTTGTCCCGACACCACACCCCATGATGGTTGCCTATGTGACTATTGTATTTGCGTGACTATGATTGTAACTACGCATGCGTTAGTAACCTTCCATATTGAGCGTGTCTGCATGGTTAAACAAGTTATGGGCCCCCGCCTCAAGTCACTCACGCGCAACAACTTTGTTCGGCGAGTTGCGATCGACAACTCTCTTGCATAACGCAATTTCTTGTACATAGTAACATAGTACTTTCACCTTGTAGTCGGTGGTGTCGCCAATATAAGCTACGCTTTAAAACTCACCACACCACCCCACCTAAGTGAGCTGCCCGACGACGCCAGACAGCCACCCACACCGACGCACTCGTCGCATGTGGACATGGTGCATACATGTCCAAGTTGGAGAAGGGGGGGCACTAGTGGGTGAATATGCATACCTAGGGTGCACGACAGCCATAGCTTAATCTAGTATATTATACCGCCTATTTTCAGCGAGCCAACGATCAGCGCGACACTCCACTTGCTCTGGCCGTGGCCGCAACTCGTGCCCCACACTGGGTGAAGGACACAGAAAAGGTACTTTGAGACGCCCCGGGGCATCAAGCCGTGGGGCCGTCGGGCAACATGCCGTCTCTTTGGAGGCGTTGTTAGGCACAATTGATGCTAGTGGGTTTTACCATTGCTTGTTGGCGCCGCCGTTCACGATGTCGCCGAAACATTACGCAGCGGGACCACTTGCTAACACCCCTGACGACATTGAGGACAAGTCCTCCCGTCATAGCACTCGGGACTCCCCCCCCCCCCCCCCCGGATGCACTCTCGCTCGTACTCGAGCAGATGGCCTTGATTAACGCCCTTTTGGACGCACACGCGACAGAGACAGCCGCCATGCGCCACCGCGACGCTCCGCGCGGCGCACCCGAAGTCCAAACCCAACCTCCCGTCCAGCTACCACCCCCACCACCACACCCGTATTTCAACCCTCACGAGCCCCCACCAGCCCCCCACTTCTCTCCTAGCCAACCCTACCATCAGCGCTCCCTTGGCGCCCCGCCACCCATGTACGGCGGCCCATGGTCCCCGACTAGCCATCACCTCACCCCGGGTGGTCAGCCACCCTTTCTTGCTGGTCCACCGACCTCCAACGCACATCGTGGAGGCAATGGTGGACGCGGGGGCCGCCGTCCCACCATCGACCCGGTGGTCATCGGCCGCGCTATCAACGAAGCTACCGGCTTCGAAAAGGAGTCACTCAACCGCTCTATGAAGATGACGGTTCCCACCATGGGACCCAACACTGATAGAAAGCCGTGGAAGTGGAACTTCTTCACCTTTCTGTCCCTAAAAGCTGCGTATCTCATTTCACAGCTCGCTCTACGGGAGTCGGGAGTCTAGCTCGATGAAATTGTACAAGCCTACGCGTACGCCATGTTTTTGTACGCTACCAACGCAAACAAGCGCGCTGACTAAGATGTCAAGAGCATCTTTGCTGCTCGCCCGGGCTGCGCCACTGCCGGTTAGGACGTCCCGTGCGAACGTTTGGATGGTTGCTCCTTCGCACGCTCCCTTTCGCTGCTTGACAATCTCATGCTTCGCCAGCGCCTTGGCCAATCGCTCGCGCAGTACGTCCACTTCATGCGTCAGACCGTTGACGACTACAATGAAACATGCGAGATGATATATGGCTTTGTTGCCATCCATCCTCACAACATGGGCCTCCTCATGCTACGTGGCATCTCAAGCACCTGCTTCTTCGTTCATGCCAAATAGTGTATCATCAACGCGTTTGACACCAACTACCTCCTCTCCGCGGACGAAGTGATGGCCAACATTCTCCACATGGCACAAAACATGGACGAGGAACTCCCGGCTCCGACCCTGACAGCCCTTGATGCCCCCACCCCTCCCATCTTTGCGTTTGTAGCTGCATGCCGCGGTTCCAACAACGGACGTGGACACAATCCACGTGCCCTTCGCGGCGGTCGTGGCCTGCCCAACAAGTGTAGCGCGTGTGGCAGCTTGACCCACATAATGTCATCGTGCATAGCGTCCGATGACGCACTTCAGTAGTGGACCCTCGCCAAACGCAAGATGATCATCTAGAAGTATGGTGCCCTTGGCGGCTCTACCTATGCGCACGCTGCCATGCTGAGCGATGTCTCCACCGACGACTCTGGCGTCATGCCCACTCTCGAGGAACGCATAGATGAATGTGATGACACTAAGGTGAGTGTCCCCTTCAACTCAGTAGCTTTCTCATCTTCCTTCGCCCTTGATCGCGACTCCTCTAAGTTTTAGGTGGTAGACTCCGCTTGCTCGATTAACTTAACCGCGTTTCGAATTGACTTCGTTACATTCGCCTCGCCCTCCGGTCCCTCTAGTGTGGGTGGGGTCGGTGTTGACGTTAAGGCCAGTAGCACAATGCGGTTTTCCATTCGGTTGGCCTCTGGTAAGGCCATTCACCGCACAGTCCATGCGTTAAACACCCCTATCTTTCCTTATCGCCCTGCTCAACGCATTGGTCGCCTCCTCAATGTCAATTCGATGCAATCGCATAGCGGCTGTGAATTCCTCTTTCCTATTGACTCTGCCATTGGCGTGATCATGGTGCCCAAAGGAATGGGAGTGCTAGAGCCGTCCGGCAACGGCCTCTACCTCCTGCCCCATCAGCCACGGCTGGCCCCAGGCCCCACATTGGACTCGTCGCGTGGTGACCGCCCCCGTTTTGCCCTCACTGCCCAATGCGACCCAATACTGTGGCACCGACTGTTTGGACACCTTAATATGCAAAGCCTACATGCCCAACACGCCCACGGCGTCCCAACCAACCCAACACTGGCTAGCTGTGTAAGAAATCTTTCTTGCGATTCATGCTTGCTCCACAAGGTCATTGTTGCACCCGCAACACCAGTGCTTGCACCAAACCATCCCGCCCCATGCTCAACCTATCCACAGACATTTGGGGTCATGTGAATGTCCCATCCCCAGCCTGCTCGTCATCGATCACCACACACACTACCTCTGGATGCGATTCTTGAAGACCAGAGAGCATACATGCTCATAGCTAGAAAACATCATGTTGGAGGTGCGCCACTTTGATGCACGCCATCACTCTCAGTCAGGAGACTTCGCCCCATTCATCAAGTTTGACTCGGACTATGTCTTTGAGGCTGCTACGACCATGCATATGTGTGCGCGTTTGGGTGTCGGTGTACAATTGTCCCATGTTCCCACCGCATGCTCGGCAAAGCCGAACGCCCTTGGCGCACTATCCGGGACAACGCATCCGCGATACTCCACAGTACGGCCGTTCCACACTTCATGTGGTCGGTCGTGCGCGGTCAACAGTGTTGTGTCCCTGCGTTACCGTAGTTATAGCCGCTCGGTAAGTCTCACCGGCAGCGTCCCGCTCACTTTCCTTACGTCATCTGCGCTCGACGCCTCCCATTTCCGCGTCTTCGGGTGCACCGTTTTCGCCAAGTTCCGTCGTAAACTCAGCGAAACAAAGTTTCGTGGCGTCATGGTTGGCTACCCGCATAACGCCCCAAGTTACCGCATCTACAGCTTAGAGACCCGCCGCATTACTACCTCAGTCCATGTAGTTTTCCAAGAGAACACCCCATGCTTCGGCGCACGCCTCAAGGTTGACTCGGTCATCATGTACACCTCAAATGCCGACTATCCCCATGATACCTCGCTCACATCCCAACCTCTCGACACCATTCCCACTACCTCCACCCCGCTCCCCGAACCCCAGTCCACTCCAATGGCCGATAGCCCATCCCGCCTCCGGTCTCACCCCCTCCGCTACGGGGGACTCGTGGCCCACATGTCCGAATATCCGCCGGTGCTTGTCACGCCGTGTTGTGACCCTAAACATGGCATAGCTAAAGATTACGTCTTCGAATAACCCTCCGTGCCCCGCCTCATCATTGGCCCACATCACATCCAAGCAGGCGCAACAAATGACGCCATCGCTCTCCTTTCCGCCCGAGAGACTGTGTGGAACCGAAAACCTATCGGACTGCTCTCTCCAGCTCCCAAGCACCAGAATGGCTAGCTGCTATGCAGCATGAGCATTCCTCCCTCATGGACAATGGCACCTAGGAACTCGTCGACCTTCCCCCCGACCGCGTAGTCTTGAACAACATGTGGATCTACAAAGTCAAGTCCGATACCAAGGGCGACGTCTCCCGCTTCAAAGCACGGTTCGTCGCTAAAGGTTGCAGCCAACGCGATGGCCTCGACTATACGGAGACATTCTTCCCAATCATCCGTATGGCCAACCTTTGCCTATTCCTCGTCATTGCGGCCGCACGCGATCTTGTATTGTGTCAACTTGATATCGACACTGCGTTCCTCTACGCTCCCATGAAAGAGGACGTGTGCATCCGCCAACCCCTTGGCTTCTCCGATGGCACGTTTAAGGTGTGTCATCTCAAACGTTGCCTCTGTGAATTGAACCAGTCCCTCCGCGAGTTCAACATGCTCCTTCGTGCGTGGCTTGTCGACAACGGGTGGCAACAATGCATATCGGACCCCTGCATCTACATCTTCCGCGGTGGTCACGTTTTCGCTATGATCGCACTCTACGTGGACGACATTCCCACAGCCCGCAATGATGCTACTTGTCTTATATCGTTTAGGACGCAACTTGGTGCCCGGTCCAAGATCAAAGACTTGGGTGACCTCTCACAACTCCTCGGCATCCACATCACATGCGACCGCTCAGCCCGCACCGATTCTGTGGACCAATCCAAGTACCTACGCGACATCCTCGCCAAATACGGCATGACCGACTGTAAGCCATCGTCTCTCCCTATGGACCCCGGCTTCCTACCCGGCCTCGCGCACATGGTCTCCCCTCCCCTTACCGGAGTGGCTAAGGACGTCTATCCCGGCCTCCTCGGCAACCTTTAGTACGCGGCAGTCTACACGCGTCGTGATGTTACCACGGCGTTGGGCATTTTTTGGCTCCGCCCATGCCGTTCCCATGCCGTTCTCCGCATGACCTAACGAAGATACTTTGATACCTTTATGGCACTATTGAGATGCGCATGATTCCCGACGTGTGCCACGCTTGGGGCGGGTGTGGCTGGCACAAGCACATACCCAAGCATTCCAACACCACCGTCAACGTGATGCGCCCCAAACGGCCAAGTTAGACCTCGCCCCTCACCAAAGCCAATCGCCCTCGCCTATTTACAACATGCAGTGCTTATCTAAAGATGCGTCATGTGGGTTTTTATTTGCTTTCTTTCCAAAATAACATCACCCGTAATAACATGCGTCGTAAACTTCATTGCTCTACTCACACCCCGTAAACCAAACCTCGCCTTTTGAACACGACACCCACGCCTCCAAACCCCCTCCAACAAGTCCCCAGAAATATGTTTATGTAGAACACTGAGTAATATGCAGCTTGGTATGAGCGCTTGAGCAATGCCCCAGCGTGGCGCTCAGAAGGACGTGTGTAGTTAAGACAATTCACAAGAATTTATGCGCTTAATTCGCAAAACTCCACCGACAACAATCGCTTTAAGCTCATGTCTATCTAACCATACCGGATGTCGACTAACTGCTTGCTTTCTGTCCCTCCTCCACTTCGGCCGTACCTGGGTGTCGTCGTTCTTGGCGTGGTGAGAGGGGAGCGTGTTCTTGACTAGCTTATTTATTAAACATAATGCATATCCAGAATTTGGTGGAGGAGTGTAAATTAGCCCTTATCGTTCTCATCGTCACCAACAGCAGGCAAGCAACAACCGCTACACCAGCAAATCAGCGTACCTGCAGCGATAGGTCACACACGACGAGTCTCCGTCCCGAACTACAGGCTTCGTTAACTGATGCCGGTATTACGACATGGGAAATTGAACCTGCCAGCGCTTTGTCATCCCGATAGCTCCTCCCGCCTTTACTCTGTATGCTGCTGAGTATAAAGACGGTAGAGGCACTGTCCGCGCCAACCTGTCCTGTCCGTATCCCCCCTCCAGTGTCGATACCCCACCGTGACGATGGACCCTCAGCAGTCAACACTCGTAGCGATGCGGCGGCGCACAGCGCCATGCCAGCCGCATACCCTCGGGGAAGCAAGAGGGGCGCGATATCTTTCGGCCGGAGCCAGAGTGGCTACCCGTCATTTGCAGCAGCGTGGGGCTTGCCCGACGAAGAATAAAAGCCCTGTACCACTAACAGTTACGCGGCAGAGCGTAGAGGCTACGCAGCCCTCGGTCTCACGTGGGCTTAGAGGTCGGCGGTGGGCGCTAGCAGGCAGAGCGACGGGGGTAGGACCGGTGTTTACGGTCGAGGTGAGACGCTTCGACTCCGAGGCGACGGGTGTGGCGCTCTACGCATTGTCGGCGCTTTGCATGGCAGTGATGCACGTCGGGGTGAAGTTGAGCGTAGAGGCGGGCCTCGCAGTGCCCCTCGTTATCCTTTCGCGAACCCTCTTCGGCATCGCCGCCGCATTGGCGGTTTTGACGGTAGCGAAGCGAAACCCGTTGGGCACTCAGCGTGCAATGCTTCTGTCGCGCGGTATAGTGGGGACGGGCGGCGTTATCGGCGCGTTGTACGCCTCCGCCAGCCTCCCCCTCGCCATCGTCTCCCTCCTCAGCTTCACCGCCCCTCTCGCCACCGCAGCCGCCGCATCGATAACACTAAAGGAACCCTTCCCTCCCGAACTTCGAGCAGTGGCGATGCTAAGTATGGCTGGCGTGCTCGTCCTACTGGAACCTTGGTCCGCCAGCGCTGCTGCGCTCGACCCAACCGCCGTCTTTGCGGCCGCCGTCTCGCCGGCGTGCGTCGGCCTTGCCGCCGTCTTGGTCCGAAGGCTGTCGACCAGCGGAAAGCCGGAACACCCGCAGGTAGTGATGCTTTACTTGTCGAGCGTTACGGCGGTTATTGCAATAGGCTTGTGCGCTCTGACGCCCGGTAGTCTGCAGCCTAGTCCCGAGGCCCTTCTTCGAGCGTGGCCCGCGTTGCTATTGGTCGGTGCCGCCGGGTGGCTAAGCCAACTGTGCATCACCATGTCGCTCGCACGCGCCCCCGCCGCACTCGCCTCCTCAATGAGCTACACACAGCTGGTATACACCTCTTTAGCGGACATGCTCATTTTCGGGACGGTGCTGAAGGGGTCGCAGCTGTGCGGTGCGCTGATCATCCTCAGCGGAACCGCCTACATCGGCATCAGTAAGCTGGCAGCCTACATGAAGAAGAAGAAGGATTAGATAATTTTTGTAAGCAAGTGAGGAATATCCAAAGGAATTTCCAGGGGCTTAATAAACCGGTTAATCCTTATTGGTTCTCAGACTTGCTGAATAGAAATACTTCATGAAACGTAGTCATACCTCAATTAAGGCGGGTTGGTAGGAAACACATCAGCAAATAATGTAAGTGAGCAATGATATGGCGACTGTGACTCCCTCACATTTGTATCGTCGATGATGTCCAGACTGAGCTCGGCAATCCTTATAACTCAACAATGGTGATCATGTTGGGGAGGAGTTCGGTCGGCATGCTGTGGCCACATACATATACACACAACCGTGATACCTTGGAATCGCTGGCATTGATATAGGGTTTAGACGGTTCCCCGGGAACCGGGTTCCCCCCGGTGGAATTGTGTACCCAGGTACCAAATATCTATTTCTTACAAATTATATTCGCTACATGCTCACCAGACATTGGCGGTTGCGTAATGCGGATGTAACAACTACGTAATATAAGGATTACAATTTTTTTGACATTACATCATGTCCAGACAGAGCTAGTTGGACAGCTTGTCAAAACACTGGAATAGAACACCATCACCCCCAGCCTAGTGTGTGCTGAGGAGATCCGCGTGTGACGAGTACAGTCCTGCAACAGTACATTGCAGAACATTGTACAGGTACTCGTTACGGATTCCAATTCGTGCTTTTCCACAGGACGGACGTATACTCGTGGGTACGTCGCTACTGCAATATTGTAAGGGTGCTGATGCTACAGTACGACCAGTACCTCCCGGTACGTACAGATATGCATAATTAATTTAACTAGCCAGATGACGCGCCAGAACGAGCTCTTCCATGCAGAAGGAGCCGCGTCGTGAAACCCAAAGCTAGGCAGGCCGCGTCTCGAGGACAGATGACGACGGTTGGACAGCCCCAACGCCTAACACGTAAGCTAGTCTTATAGGCGTAAGTAATATGGGCAGAAACCTATATAAGCCCAGTGCAGTAGAGGGAGGTGACATAACCATTTAACAATTCCTTTGTTCATTTACAACTACTGCCTAAGTACAGTAGTGAAACATCTTTGACCCTTGCCTCTCGACAACATCATTTTGCCATCTTGCAACCACAGAACTAGACAGGTTAGAACAGATTTGTGCTAGCGTTTAGCTTTCAGAGGCTAACCGCCACACTGGTTTCGGAGCTCTTTGGTCGACGCACGCTTTCGTTGCTCGTTGATCTGCTCGACATTGTTTGATTGATTGAGATGGCTTCTCTAGGACCCGGACATTACGTGGTGTTGGTAAATCACGTTGGAGGATCTAAGTCGTTGGATTTGAAGCTGGTATTTCAGCGTGAGCCTCGTTCTAGTAAAACCTGGTTCCCTGCTGGCTCGATATTACCTAACGAAGAGCCTGTCGATGCTGCTGTTCGAGAGTTACACGAGGAAACCGGTCTCATTTTGACACCGGATGATTTGACGCTGTTGAGTGGTGAACATGTTATCGTTACACTACCTCAAGGACGACAGCTTGTCTACGTGTACTCTGCTACTATTCCTGTCCTGTTTGCTGCGAACAACTTACACACTTGCCTGAGAGCAATGGCTTTAACAGTGTGCTGATTGTAGTAGACCATCTAACACGAATGGCCCATTTTCTGCCATGCACAGAGTCGATTACTGCCGAAGAAACTGCAACTTTGTTTTTACAGGGAGTCTACCGTTTACATGGACTACCCCGTGTGCTGATTAGCGACCGCGACCCGAAATTTGTCAGCGCCTTCTGGCAGACACTTTGGAAACGCCTTGGAACACGTCTGAACATGTCTTCCAGCCGACACCCAGAAACAGATGGCTTGACAGAGCGTGTAAACAGCACATTTCAGCATCTTCTTCGTTGCTTCTGTTGCTATGATGGCTCTAATTGGACAACACCTCTACCGCAAGTGGAATTTGCGTACAACGCTTCTCGTGCACTCGGAATTGAGCACACACCGTTCGAGGCTAACTTTGGGTTCTCTCCTGAGGAGCCTCCTGACCTGTTGTTCAGCATGCGACCATCGATACCAATTTCGCAAGACGCTACAGAACGGTTGAGATTGTTACAAGAAATTCACACCTTGGTACGCTCTGTGTTACAGCTACACAAGGACGAGATGCAGGCGCGCACAGAACCTTCTACAGCGCCACACTTTGCTAAAGGAGACAAGGTGTCAGTCGTCACAACAAACCTTTTTCTGAGAGGACAACCGAATTGGAAACTCAGAGACAGACAGCTTGGACCTTTTTCAGTGGAGGAGCAGATTGGAAAACATAGTTACAGGTTGAAACTTCCAGCGACAGTACGCTTACATCATGTGTTCCACGTTAATAACTTGAGACCCTGCTCTACCGCTCCGCTACGACCAGCTGTCCCCGTGACTGTACCTGAAGGAGACGACGAGGAGTTTGATGTCTCACACATCTCTGCTGTGTGCATCAAGTCGCTACCTGGGCGACGAGGCAAATATTTGCTCTTCATGACGCACTTCAGCGATGACGACATTCCACCTGTCTGGCACCGGTTGAATGAGGTACACCGGACAATTGCGTTGCAAGAATTCTTGGAGACGCCCCAATGGCGCAAATTCGCCAAGACTCATGCGTACATAGACTTCATGCACGCTCACCCAGCGCGCATTCCTGAGTCCCAGTAATTGCTTCAGTAAAGGAGCCAAGAACCACGGAGGTCTGCCTTGCGGCGGCCTCATTGATCTGTCAAGAGGGGGAGGGTACGAGTGTGACGAGTACAGTCCTGCAACAGTACATTGGAGGACATTGTACAGGTACTCGTTACGGATTCCAATTCGTGCTTTTCCACAGGACGGACGTATACTCGTGGGTACGTCGCTACTGCAATATTGTAAGGGTGCTGATGCTACAGTAAGACCAGTACCTCCCGGTACGTACATATATGCATAATTAATCTAACTAGCCAGATGACGCGCCAGAACGAGCTCTTCCATGCAAAAGGAGCCGCGTCGTGAAACCCAATGCTAGGCAGGCCGCGTCTCGAGGATAGATGACGACGGTTGGACAGCCCCAACGCCTAACATGTAAGCTAGTCTTACATGCGTAAGTAATATGGGCAGAAACCTATATAAGCCCAGTGCAGTAGAGGGAAGTGACAGAACCATTTAACAATTCCTTTGTTCACTTACAACTACTGCCTAAGTACAACATTGAAACATCTTTCAACATTGCCTCTCGACAACATCATTTTGCCATCTTGCAACCACAGAACTAGACAGACTAGAACGGATTTGTGCTAGCGTTTAGCTTTCAAAGGCTAACCGCCACACGCGCTTGACTTTTGACCAGTGAGCTTTTACGCCGAAGCCACTCGCCTCCATACCCACCGCATGTCAGGCGCCTACATTTATGAACTATCCCATGGAAATATTAGCTAGCCAACCACGTAGCGATGTCTCAAAGCAAGGAGAGAGTACACCCAAAAAGTGCTTAAAAGGGGATCAAGGGACCAGCCGAGCCAAAAGCGGGTGCGCAAGGCGGCGGTTGTGAGGAGGGCACCATGCGAGTATCCCCATCTTTGTTTCGCACCTCGGGAGGCCGTCCACGAGGTTCATAGCGATGTTTACGCCCTTAGCCGTTGACAAAAGAGGCGGACACGATGAGCCAAGATAGCTAGTTTCCAAGGGCAGCGCGTGGCTAGCATGGCCACTCTCCACACTTTTGCCGATAAGTTTTTTCGTAGCTCGCAACCGGTTGCAATACTCCCGCTTCTTGAAATAGCCGAGAGGCGATAATCATCGCGCCCACCCGCATGGCGTGGCACATAAACATCACCGGTGTGGCTAACGGCAACGCTCTTCGCCCTGGCCATCAAATGCACAAAGCCATCGTGGCTCCTCCATGATTTTAGCTGCTCGGAACCACCACTAGTTTTCCATTCCGAAGTGGAAGCCAGCCACATGGGCATTCTTTAGAACAACCCATGAATGACACGCCGTATCGGATTGAGCTGCCGCATGTACAATAGAAGCTCTAACGGCCAGGCCTCCCATGCACCTTGTCACATAATAGCACGAAGTGGGGATTCACACGCCTGCTGATGATAGTGTGCCAAGTGACCACAACAAAAATGGTGGTAGCTCGCAGGTTGAACCCAATGGTAGGTGGCAATACCCGCCATCAGTATTCCTGTCGGGATCATAGTCCAGACCTTCAATGCCTCTATGTGCACCTAATCCACGGCAGGCACAAATATTTTCAGGTTACACAATCATCCATCAATGGTCTACGATGTTTCAGCGTACACGCACAAATCCAATAGAAAGCAAAAGCTTTCCACACAAAAGGCGATTGTGTAGATACCGTGCATGCAATCATCCGCACTATCAACTTCATATACAGTGACATCCTTTGACTCGGTGAAGGCCATGGTTGTACACCTCTTGCACTGCCGAGTGTATGGGGGAAAACATTTATTTTATTGACAAGTCACCAGCCGCAACGGCTTTACAATTAATCTCCAAACACGCACATGCTTTCCTTAACATACAAAATAGACATTCACACACATTATGAATTATTTAAACTGATGCACATACACGCACACCTACAAAATATAACAAGAAATATGCAATCGCACACACATGCCGACATACACAGATACACCAGCCCGCATAAATGTGCATAGATACTAAAACAGATACATAAAAACATACAAGAGTGCGGTCACATACTAAATTACTCTAGGTGACAAACACGCACACATGCACTACAACAGACATGCACAATCACACACGTGCACAAACACTAAAAACACACACATGCCGAAAATTGCACCAATCCAAATACAAACACACTACAAAAGGTACACACACATATCCACACACACACACACATGCTGACTATCACTAAAGTAGGTACTTATGACGCACACGGGTGCACATACACACATGCTGACTACCACTAAAACATGCATATATCGCACACGGGTGCACACACACACACACACACACACACACACACACACACACACACACACACACACACACACACACACACACACACACACACACACACACACACACACACACACACACACACACACACACACACACACACACACACACACACACACACACACACACACACAAACACAAACACACGTAGTGGCATACACACTAAATTTGATACAAATAATTACATGCGCAATAACATACGGACACGTAATATAACACATAAACAAAATCACATACGCAAGCACAGACGGACACACCAAAACAGGTATTAGGTACCAAAACATGAATTAGGTACACATAATTACACGCGCATTCTCATTCAGACACGTATTAAAGCAAATACACAATATCACACGTACCAAAACAGATAAACACAAACAGCTGCACCAACACAACCAAAATACACACAATCAGACAAAAATTTAAAAAAGACTATTTTTTTGAATCAGACCAAAAGATTCAAAGAAATACTGATAAGAAAGATTCAAAGAATGAGTAGACAGGCATTCGGACACGTGCTAAAACACGTACACAATCACAGAAGCAAGCACATGTTGGCACACAACAACAGATATGAACAAACACCTGCATCAAGCAACACCTCAACAGACACACAATGACTGAAGCATACAGACACGTATTGAAACCTAAACCCTAAAACAAGCACGCATACTCTCTCTCTCTCTCTCTCTCTCTCTCACACACACACACACACACACACACACACACACACACACACACACACACACACACACACACACACACACACACACACACACACACATGGAAAACGTAAAGACTCTACCTTGGATGGACAGACCAGCAGTAGGAGTGCGGCTAACTGCAAGATACATTCTGCTGCACACACGAGCACGGTGAAGATGTCCACATGCACGAACAAACATACTAGCAGACTTAAATACTGCATACACATACTTACTTACATGATACCTGAGAGTGACACACGCACACGCACACACATACAAAGACAGATACACAAAACACACAAGCATGCTTAATCGCACATGCTGACAAACACCAAAACAAATGAACGCACAAACACGCACACGTACATACACACAACAACAGACATGCACAATCATACATGCTGAGAACCACTAAGATATACATAAACACACACACACACGCCGAAAATCACATTAAACCGAATGTAAACCCACTACAACAAATACACACAAGCACACGCACACATGCTGGCATACACACTAAATTTAATACAAACAATTACACGCGCAATGGCATACGGCCACGTCATACAATAGGTACACAAATCATACACGCAAACACAGACGGAGACGCATCTAAACAAATATTCACAAACACCTGCACCAGCACTAAAACAAATACATGCAATCACACACGCTAGAAAACACATGTTGACACACTGCAATAGATGCGCACAATAATAAACACATGCACCGACACTTCAACAGATACAATCACACACACACTTACGGACACGTACTGAAACATATACATGTAATCACGCACGCATTCAAAGGGACACGTACTACAACAGATATATACAATCATACACGCGAACACCTGCACTACAAGAAATACATACAAGCACACATCCATACGGACACGTATGACATCAGATACATACAATCACACACGCGCACACATGCTGACACACTGCAACAGAAATACACGCATGCGGGCACGTACTACAAAATAGACATACAATCACCCACGCAATCGCATGCTGACATACTGCAACAGATACACAAAATCACACACACATATGGACACTACCCAAAACATATACATACAATCCCACAGGAAAACACAATCAGACACACTGCAACAGATACAGAAAAACACCTGCACTGACACTACAATAGATACACTATGACATGGACGCGTTCTACAACATATACATGCTGTCATGCTGACATACATACATAGAATAAGGTACACATAACTACACACGCATTCACATTCGGAAACGTGTTTAGCAAATACACACAACCACACACACCAAAATAGATGAACACAAACAGCTGCACCAACACTACAACAGATACACGCATTCGGACACGTACTAAAACATGTACACACAATCACACGCGCAAGCACATGTTGGCACATTACAACAGATACAAACAAACACATGCACCAACACTACAACACATACACAAGCAGGCACTACAATAGATACAAACAAACACCTGCACCAAGAGTACAACACATACACAATGACAGAGGCATACGGACACGTTCTGAAATAAACGCACACAATCAGGAGCTACAATAGATACACAATCATACACACACTCACATACACACGAACACTTGGAAAAGGAAAAGACTATGCATTGGATAGATATGCCAACGACAAAACTTCTGTAAAATGCAAGACACATAATGCTGCACACACCAACACTAGGATAAGGTCCACACGCACACACAAATAAGCTCAGAAACCTACATTACAAAGGATACACATCTCTCTAAGTGCATGGTAGCTGAGGGTAATCATACCTGAAATGTTTGCAACCTCCCTCAGTCTCACATCAAACCGCTCCACGACGGGTTGATCGAGGGCGGAGTAAGAGCGAGGGAGTCCGTCAACGGGATGGTTGGAGCGGACAAGATCCGGGTTTCCCTATCGAAAAGAAAGAAATAGTCAAATAATAAAAGTCAAAAGCGTCATAAAATCTATACGACGCGCCACAGGCTGCACGCTCCGCACCTGAGGCGTAGTTCGGCTACGTCAGTAGCCGATGGAGATCGAGGAGGCAGCCGGTTACCCCGAACAGCAGCGCTGCACCATCGCGGTTTGACCGGTATGACTACCTACAACGAAACGCCGCAGTAGAGCTCAGCCGCCATCTGAAGACCTTGCGCGCACCACCACACTAGACGGAATTAACACAATGTGACTCAGCAAAGAGGGGAAATACCGGCCTCGGGGGGGGAGGGGGTCGAGGGTAGCAAGAGCAGGTGATAGCGAGGACACGAGGGGAGTAGTGGTTGCGCGGCGAGATCTGTGGACCGGGTGCGGTCATCGTCCAGAAAACACCGGTTTCGAAAACCGGTGTGAGTATCCCGTATATGTACAGTAAGCAACAAATTCACTGTCCAATCCCACCTGGACATGGCGTGTCCATTGTCCAGAGGCAAGGGTTGCCCTCCATGAACGTACGCGTACGGTGGCTGGCGTACGCGTACGAGTCGACGGGGGGAACCCAGTTCCTGGGGAACCGATCAGTTTTTTCCTTGATATATGTAAGTCCATTGATTGCTACTAGCATGGTTGATTATTGTGATTCGCATTGGATTGAGGGTCGTCAGCTGTTTATGCATTGAAGTTGCATGTGGGGAGTGGGGACGTTAGGTCATAATCGGGGATCAGTATATAGGTCACTCGTTTACTTCAACATGTGTCCTTTGACTATAATGACGCGATAATAATCGCCATTGGCTTATAGGGTACATGATGATAATCGGAACGTTGAAGCAACAAAGGTGCCATGTATAAACAATAAATAACACTATACATACGCCCCAAAAGGCGCCCGCTGGTGGCGTAGCGGCAGCGGCCCCGGAGGGGGGTGCGCTCGCAGGCCCGTCGGCACATACCTCTACCTCCACGCGGTAGGCGCTGGTAACCATGTAGCCGTGCCATGCTTGGCACGGTAGGGGGCTTAACGAGGTACCGGTAGCTGCGATCCGCGCGATCAATAGTTTTCGAGAAGCCATGTATTGAGGGTTTTGGAAATCATAATGCCCATACACCGGCACTAAGATCTCCCTCTCAACATTTCCGATTTTTTTTTCACGATTAAACGCTCTTATATATGTACTCTCGTGATAAGGAGGCGGGGGCAAAATCTGAGAAATATTTTTTGGCGGAGAGGGTACGGGTGGATCATCGGAGATGGCGGCGGACAACCCGGAAGCGGCGCCGGGGAAGGGCGCTCGTTGCTTGTCGACTAGCATGATGCGGTCGAGCCGACCCACGGGGGGGTATCACGACATAGCCAAGAGGATGAAGACATTCGCAATAGGAGAAGCGGCGTGGTTCGGCGGCAACTTTCCTCATGATCATCCGCCGCCGGAATATCTTGTACGGAGGGTCTGGCGATCACGTCCGTACACCGCGGCCCGAAAGATCCAGCGACGGTGGCCATGCCCTACCCCGCCGCTACCCAATATCGACATGCACACCTAATATTAGAGAGTGCGCGCCTAGGTCAGTGCAGAAGCTCGCACTCGAAACAAGGGTGCTCGGCGGACGCGCTATCGGCGGGTAAAGGGTACGGCCGTTGACTGGTTTTCAAGACATGTACATTGGTACTAGACAAGAAAAACCGTAGAAATGCCCGAAAAAATGTTAGGTGGTGAGCTACGACGGGAGGAGCAAGTACTATCTCGGACGGGGATGTGCATGGATCGAGTAAGGACCGTCGATGACATGAGCGAGGGGGCTTTTCGTTTGCCTTTCCCCCCTAGTTCCGGCACGACCGGAGTCGCAACGGAGCAAAGGTCAGGCATCCACCTCGACAAGCACAAGCTTATCAACGTCCCCTCCGCGGCTGAAGCATGCCGCGTATCGTGGAGAATAGCGACATTTTTTATTTCATAGTTTGTGCAAAAAAATACATATAAAGTTTATCATAGTACATCATTATCAGTACATGTACGTCCACATTGAAATTGAAATTGAAATTTTTTACAACATGTACCGTATGCGCCGGTTTTTCACCAAATGCCGGATGCGTCGGCTGCTGTCTCTGGGCCCTCCCAACTATGCCATACAGGGAACTTACAAGTCAGGGCTAGACCGTTAACCACCTAATCCAACCTCTCCAAGGGTGTTCGGGGGTTTTACTCCCCCCCGGGGAGGGTGCAGGTAGAGGCGAAGAATGTGTGCAGTCAGGGTCGTGCGTGGAGGTAGTGTGCGGATGCGTGGCGGGAGGTCGTGTGGGATTTGATGCGGTATATGCGTAGGAGGTGATGTAGCCATTGGACAGTATGCGTATGGAGTTGTGTAAGTATGCGAGATGTGTCGAGGCGTGCTTTGGAGACGAGTTTATCTGGAGGGTCGGTGCGGGCGGTGAGAAGGGAGGTGAGACTCGAGATGGTGGAGGAGTGCGGTGTACCTGTGCGGCTCATGACGATGGGGAGGATATCGACCACTGTGCCTGGCCAGTGGTTTCTGATGGCGTTCGCAAGGGGTGTGTACTTGGTGCGTATGTGGTTGGCAGTGTGGGAGAGGTTATTGTCTGTGCAGTACTTCCATTCCCCTATCTGAATTTTTTTGATGGATGCGTAACGTCGGCGACCGTTGGAGTGACCAACGAATCTGGGTTCGAGGATGCGGATGAAGTCAGGTTTGTGTGCAGGGGGGCGGAGCAGGGGGGGGAGAATCTCAGGGGGGAGGATGGCGGGACATGAGGTTAGGGAGTCATACGAGAGACCCTCGTCAGCAGCAACAAGGCGGGTGGACATGTGGGTGGGGTGAGGAGGGTGGCAGTCGAGTGGGGTGAGGGCGGGGGTGGGAGTATCAAACGATTTTATGGGTTTGTTACCGAAGTCTGATGTGATGGTCTCCCATCGTCCTCCGTTGTGGCGTTCCAGTAGGGAGAGTAGGAGTTGTAGGGCGCTGTTGTGACGGTCCTGTCTTAGACCAGACATTGAGGGGCAGTTACCGGCCATGTGGCCGTTGCTAGTGAATTGGCCACATAGGGGGCAGCGCAGGGTGGGGTTGTGAGTAAGTAGGCGGGTGTTGTGGACACCCCATATGAATTCCTGTTTGTGTGTGAACTGTATATTTGTGAGAGGAGAGTGTTTTTTGTGGTAAGAAAAGTCGGCGCCGTCCGACACGGCGCGAGCGAGGAGTGCTCCGTGTTTGGTTGTTTGCGAGAGGGGAGTGTGTGTGTGTATTGTGCTGTATTTGTGTGCGTCGGATTTGAGGTTGGTGTATCTGTAGGGAGTGGGGTCCCCTAAGGTTTGTGGGATGAGGGTGTATGGCCATGTCCAGTGGCCTATCGTGACTTCTGAACCGGTGGTGTAAGTGGTATCGGGTGGGTGGCCATTCGCTACATGGTTGGCGAGGGTGTCAGCGAGGTCGTTGCCGATGGAGTGGTTGTGAGCTTTTATTTTACCGAGGTGTGTACGGATGCCCGCGTCGCATCGGGTTTTAAGGGTGTGTGTGATAGATAAGAGGGTGTCGCGGTGAATGTGATGGCGGTAAGCTGAGGGGCAGTTTAAGTAACCTTGAATAAGGCGGAGGGAGCACGCACTGTCAGTGAGGAGGTGGGTGTGGCCAAGTTGGAGGCCTATATCTATGCCAGCTAATTCGGCACGATTAATTGTATGTGAGGGAGGGGTAGAGGTCACCAGGATTTTGATGCGGGTGTCCGAGGCGGGGTGGGTAGCTGCTGCGCCGAGGGGGGTCGAGCCGCCTTTTTTCGAGCCGTCTGTGTAGACAAAGTCCTGCCAGTTCCAAGCAGGGGTGCCTCTGGTGGGGGGGTATGTTAGATGTACGCGGTCCGGGAGGGGGTATGTGAGGGGGTGAGTTGGGTTTGGGGGGCGGTGGTATATACCTGCTGAGTGGGGTGAGTAGGTGTCAAAGAGGTGTGGGTGAGGGGGGGTGATGATAGGGTTGGGGAGGTGAGTATCGTATATTGATTCAAGAGTGTTATGGAGTGCTGTCATGGCTGCGGGCGCTGGGAGGGTGGAGAGTGCGAGGGGGTTGGCGACAAGGTATATGTCGACCATCCATCGTGTGCCGAATGGGGTAGGGGTGGGGTTGCCGGTGTGGTGGTCGGGGGGTAGGAATGTGTTTGCGTCGTTGGGGAGGGTGTAGAGGTGGTGAGTGTATGGGGAGTTGATGTATTTGGAGTGGCGGTAGGGCGTGTGTTCCCACCGGGGGAGGATGAGGATGGTTGCGCTGGGTGTGTGAGGGGCTGTGAGGTGTGCGCTGGTGATTGCGTGTTCCATGGCTCGTCTCATGCATTCGTGGTCGTATTCGGGGTTGGCTATGTTGGTGCCTTGCCATGTGTGCGGGGCATTGCTGCCGCTAGATGAGAAGACTATATCTTCGGGGTAGAGGGAGTGGTAGGTGTGGGAGTGAAGGGATTTATTGAGGGGGTCGGAGTAGAGTTCTGTCTGGATGCGGAATGTGTGGCGGAGAGCTGTGAGGAGGTCTTCTCTGGTAGCCCATCTATTACGGGTGGTGGTGGCGGGTGTGGGTGAGTGGATTTCCGAGCGAGAACCTAGGCGGGTGAGGAGGTGGTAGACCTCCTCTTCGAACGTATGCTGTGTGAGGTCGGGGCGGAAGAGATGGTAGAGGTGGCGGACGCGGGGGCCGTTAAGGGTGGTGACCGCGCGGCCGTCGGGAGTGCAGAGTATGGTGGTGTCATGGAGTGTAGGGTGTGCGTGGATAGCGAATTTACCGGTAGGGAGCATGTCGAGGTCGGGGTTGATGGGGTCATGGTTGAATGTGATAAGGGGGTGTGACCACGGAGGGGGTCCGGGGTCTGGCAAAATGGGTGTGGTGGAGGGGACATAGCCGGAGTTAAATGCGGTGAGGGCGTTGGGGCCGGAGGGGGTCTCACTGATGGTGTCGTGTAGTTGTAGGCATGGGGCCCACTGCACTTCGTGGAGGTGGGTGAGGTCGTGTTGTTGGCCGCGAGCACACCAGTCGCACTGCCATGTGGCGGGGCCCTGAGCTGGGCGACACTGGGAGTGGATGGCAAAGTGCGGGCAAGTGCAGCAGGTGGAGGAGGGTTCTGTGTGTAGGGGTTCGTGGCAGATGGAGCAGGCAGAGGGGGAGGGGGTGGGGAGGCATACCGATGTGGGAGTGGAGGAGATGAGGCTGAAGCCGTCGTCGAGTTGTAGCTGAATGTCCCATTCCGTGAGGTGTTCCGGGGCCCATTCAACCATGTATTGTGTTTGGCCGTATTCTGTGTCTTTGTGTTTGGAAATGATGCGTGTTACGTCGCAGGGGGGGTAGTGGTGGTCGGAGGGGGTGAGGTAGTCTGTGTCTAGGTGTGTGATGGGTGCTATGGGGGTGGGGTGGTTGGCGCGGGGGGTGTAAATGCCGGATTGGGGGGTGTGGGTGGAGCGAGGGATGTGAGGGGAGAGGAGTGGAATCCATGAGGGATGTGTAGTGGTGGGGGGGGATGCTTGGTTTGTATTGAGGCTTGTGATGGGGAGGCGGTTGTGGATAGTATCGAGGGGTTCGGTGAGGATTGCGGCGAGGAGGCGGATGGGAACTGAGAGGGGGTTGGTGGACCCCGTGAGTGTGGTGATGGATTTGCATGATTTAAGGATGAAGGAGGATGAGGTGGCTCTGAGGAGGACTTGTGGCCATGTGGTGATGTTATTTTTCCAGAGTGGGGTGAGGCGGGGTAGGAGGGAGGCGTGTGTTTTGCGGGGGGAGAAATCGCAGTGTACGTCCACAGTTATCGGTTATCTGTGAACGTTATCTGTGAATATGTATAGTGACCTAATGTAGGCAAGCGCTATACAAGCAGCAGTCTTGCGGGCTATTGCGCACTATGTATGTAACCATCACACACACAGCGGCTCGGCGCCTGCTCCAGCCGGCTCACCCCTGCACTCACCCATGCTCCGATAAGAGGTTATGGGCCCTCAAACGGTTTATTAAGCCTCACACACGCAACCAGCGCAGTGAAAACGTCAAAAAAAAACGTAGGTAGAAAAAGAAAACTGAAATACGCGTTTCATGCATGTCTGATCGGAAGCAGCCGCCGCCGCCGGCGCCCATCACAAGGAGCAGCGGTCGACCGACCCACCCGGAAGCCTTTGGATCAACTCCCGGTAAAGAACCTGTCGCTCCCCCCACTACTATGGACTCTACACTGGCTAGCATACGCTCTAAGACAGTAGAGCTAATAGATACATCTATAGAACGGTCCCGAGCGACCACACACGAGTTTATTTTGGCACAATTTCAGCAGCTCGGTGCCACCCTAGGGCCGCATCGCGGGCAGCCACCGCCGCCGACACCGGCCAACGATGGCACACAAACTCGAGACGACCGTAATACTACCCTTGTTTACGATGCTCGCCCTTATCTATTCGACGACGCACCGCCGTCACGACCCAAGCCAGTTTGACGACAACAGCCTTAGTCGATCTCTGCGTACACAAGGACCCACTTTCACGGCTGACAGCCAATTTCAGGAATTCCGTAGAGAACACATTAAGTTCCTGCGAGCAGTTAACCCTGCCTTTCCTGAGTTGCTTGAGGGGGCACCCCCTCTTGAGGCTGCTGCTAACACAGCCTATCGCAATTTTCAGCATAAAATGTTCGGCCGGCTACCTTTGTGTCGTTATGAAACATCCCACTGCGGCTATGGCCCTGTCCAACTTTCAGCGTGATCCCTCTTTTTCGACACGAGTGTCGCCAGGCTCAGATGCCTGGCGTGCGCTCATTGATTTATTTGATCAAAGGGGAATTGGCCGAACAGTTAGCTTGCTTACAAAATTAATGGAACCTTAAGGAGACAGAGAAAATATCGACGCTTACTTACAACGTATGCTACACTGTTACCAAGACATTAATGAAGATGAACAAATGGTTAATGAAAAGCTCTTGGTTGCTGCCACTCTTCATAACCTTAACAACAAGCTCTCTAGCGCCCGTGCAAGCATTATTGCTGCCCTAGACGCTAGACAAGATGGTCAAGCAGCAACATCGGTGCCGTTTACCCAGCTATGTACAATGCTCATCCAACATCACTCCCACACCTCATTCCCTGGCCACCAATCGGCCACGACACGCCATGGGCTGTATGACCCTCGGGCATTTAACTCCGCTGTTGAGGCCGCGGTTGAGGAAGCATTAGTTGCGCGCGCAAACAGCTCTGCGCCCAAGAGGGGGCCTCCCCCTTGCCGCCACTGCTTTGAGGCGGGCATTCCTCTGACATACCGGTTTCATTGGCACCAAGACTGCCCTCTTCCCCTCCAGCCACATCAACGACATCAAAGTGTTCTCGGACTCCGACTAGGCAGCAGACACGACAACGAGACGATCGCACTTAGGAGAGGTGGTTATGCTCAATGGTGGGGCGGTAAGCTGGACTTCCAAGCAACAAAAAGTAGTTGCTCTCTCCACCACGGAAGCGGAGTATGTGGCAGTGAGCCGGGCCGGTCAAAGTGCACTGCACTTCCGGCAACTCATGCACGATGTCCACCAACGGCAGCGCGGCCCCACGACAGTCTACGAAGACAACGAGGGAGCCGTAAAACTCGCCAACAATCCTATGGCTTCGAACACAACGAAGCACACTGACATCAAGCACCACTACATTTGCGAACTCGTGGATGCAAAGACTGTCGCAGTTGTGTCGGTCGGCACGAGAGACATGTTGGCGGATGGATTGGACATCACACCCTCCGAAACACACCATGATCTTCAAGCGCTGCATGGGGGCGAAGCCAAGTCGAGAGTAGTTGTTTACATTACTGGCTAATGATCTAGAGGGGCTATTATAGTACATCATTTTCAGTACATGTACGTCCACAGTTATCGGTTATCTGTGAACGCTATTTGTGAATATGTATAGTGACCTAATGTAGGCAAGCGCTATCCAAGCAGCAGTCCTACGTGCTACTGCGCACTATGTATGTAACCATCACACATAGCGGCTCGGCGCCTACTTCAACCGACTCACCCCTGCACTCACCCATGCTCCGATAAGAGAATTAGAAAAATATAATAAGATATGTTTACGTGTATGTTTTAGACGGTATCGCTGCCAATGGAGAGGTCGGAATTAGTGGTTCACGGTCTAGCCCCTGCTAAGTGAAACCTAGCATGGCAAAGTAGGGAGGGCGCCGAGACAACAATCGGTCAGCTGTGGTATTGTTGTAAACAATTTCATTTCATTTCACAACGCATTCATATCCATCTAGACTCTATATCTCACTGGTACGTTTCTACATCACACGGGTACTATCTTTCCCGTATGCCATATATAAGATCTGATCACTAGAGCTTAAAGCTTTCAGCGGCTACACACACTGACATTAGCATTGCCAATGGCACCATCTAGCACAGTTGTGCTCCTCCCTAGTACAACAAAGGGGCAAACTATTTATACCCACTTGAATGTGGATCTTGCAACCATTATTTCTCTTGGTTTCACCCTTTTCACTTACACTCCCCTTGCACCTTCAATACAAGATGCAACACAAGATAGCTTTATTATTAAGTCCCAACAATAACCGCAAGTTGATGAAGTGAAAGGGTTTGGGGCGTAAATAAAAATGAAAATGATTTACAATAATACATGCAAAACGGACCGCTTGTTGTCTAACGGCCAATATCAGCAACTCGGCCATTAAGGACAATTAAGAGCAGAGATTGGGCCGGGTACTCTTCGACTCGGTTCACCTATCAATACAACTATCCGCAATGTGTGTCGACGTTGCTCGGAGGTTAAAAATTGTAAGCGACCGCAACAATTGCCATAGTGCCCCCGCCTAAGCAATAAGATCGGAAATAAAATATGTAATCAAGAAAACAAGATCTACAAAAGAATAAACCCACATGTCAAGAAATGCAAAATGAAATTGCTGCTCGACCTTCACGATGCACGGCCCGCTCCCACAGAACGCGGGTGCCGACCGGCTTAGGCCGATCGGCGCTCGAGAGGGGCTACGGGTTAGCCTAATCTAGCTCCAGCGTGACTTCGGTCTTGAAGTCACTTCGGAGAAAGGAGGGGAAAGGCTAGCGAAAAAAACCCTCCTCACGCGGTCACTCGTCCATCCCGCCGTCGAATCCCGCAAGCCCCGCCCCAAGGTCGTAGCCGCTCCTCCCGTCGCGACTTTCCTCCTAGTCGAGGTCCCCCGTCACCTCGAGGGCAAGTGGGGGCACCAAGACTACCACAAAGAAAAAGCTAGCGCTCTTGCCGCCGCCTGAAGAGCCTAGTCTTCTCTCCTCCTTCGGGGGATGGGAAGAGAAAATGACTAGGCCTGAGACGGTGTCCGGCTGGCTCTCTTGCCCCCGTGCCGATTTTCTCATGTCTCTTGCCCTTCCTCCGTTTGTTTCGAGCACCTATCTTGTCGCGTTGTGGCCGTCAGTACCCTCCCCCGTGGTTTACGTTGTTAGGGGGCCGCCGTTACGAGCAATGTGCCGTTACGATAACCATAGGCAAACTGCATGAGGCAGCATGTCGATAAATGGGTACCGACTAAGGGAGGAGTTGGCATAACAAAGGGAGGGATCGAGTCGTCGCTCCTCAAAAATTGTGGGTACGGGTATATTTTTCCAAAATAACCCCCGTACCGAGTTTTTTCGGCGGCGGGGGTCCTCAGGATCATCCTGGGGAAAATCATCATGAGGATGATCGTGAGGACCCCCGCCGCCAAACCGTGCCGCTCCTCCGGCTGCGACCCTTCTCCATCCTACGAAGCTTTTAGCCTCGCCCCCAAGGGGGACTAAAACTCACAAGGCTCGCGACTGTTAGCGAGCGCCGTGCCCTAGCGTTGCTTCCCGGTTGTCCGCCGCAAGCTCCGCCGGATCGAACACCCTCGTCCCACCGGTGATCCGTCCGTACCCTTCTTCGCGAAAAACATTTCGTAGACACCGCCCCCACTCCCTTGTCGAGAGAATATGTATGAGTATTTAGTCACGAAAAAACATATCGAAATGGCCGAGCGCGAGGTCCACGTGTTGGTGTACGGATATCATGAATTTTCCCAATACCCTCCGTATAGGGCTTCCCGATCTCGCGGAACTAAGATCTCGCGGATCGCAGTTGCCGGTACCTCGTTTAGCCCCCTGCCGTGCCGTGTTGAGGTAGAGGTTACATGGTTACCAGCACCCACCGCGTGGAGGTAGAGGTAGGCGCCGACGGGCATGCGAGCGCACCCCCCTCAAGGGCCGCCACCGCTGCGCCGCCGGCGGGCGCCATGAATGTGTTAGTACGGGTAATGTCATAAGTACTTGAGGCGAACGGGGGCATATTAAAACAATCGCAGACTTACAAGAAAAGTAGCGGAGACCACCAACTTGGGTAAAATAAAAAAGAACATAGGAAAAAAAAGCTTAACGCTAACCTTAACCAATGAAGTGGGCTTATGAAGTGGGCTGCGTTTCATATAAATCCGCAGCTGCAGAATTTTGTACCGGGTATTGTGTACGAATTATTTTATCGCGACATCCACGGATCCGCACATCTTAACACAGGTGTTTCATATAAATCACAGGTGCTTCACGTGATCGTCCTATGGATGTGGTTTGGTGGGACTTCATGGCTCCGCACCGTCATCTTGTTGTTGATGTGACGGTTACAAGTGCTCGCACGAACACCAACGTTCCTCGTATAGGTGCTCCCCTCCCACTCCCTGGCAGCCTTGCATTGGGAGCTCAGCAAGGCAAACTTGATGCGGACCTCCGCACTTCCGCTTTGCTTGGCACGCCTTCGGTTCAATCGGTCCATGACTATTATCCCTTCGCCATGGAGGATGGGGGCCGGTTGGCGCCGATGGCGACTGAGTTGGTCGATCGCTTGGCTATTTTGGTGGCTGTTCGTCGCTTTCCTGGCATGGGGGCCGCTGACTCTCGTTCCTTGCGCTCAGACAGTTATGTCCGTATGCAACATTTTGTTCGTCGATCTACTTCTCTTTCGTTTCGGCGTTTTTTGGGGGATGTGCGACGTGAATTCATGCAACGTCTTTCTGCTGCTCTCCATGGCACTATGGGTTCTTATCTCCGTGACGCTTTTCAGGAGGGCAGTGCTGGTGCTGTGGCATGCCTTCCTATTCCTCGGGCTTAGATTTTTTTCCCTCCTGTTTTTTTTTTTTTTGAGTGGTGGCCTCCACTGCTTTTTCTTGTAAGAATTTTTGTATTTGTTTCATATAAATCTACTGTACTACCCGCAGGTCGAAAAGTTCTGCGGATTTGATTGTGCGGACGCCTCGGGCGCCCGCAGATATCGAAAAATGTGCAGCCGCTTCGAAGCGGCTGCACATATCGGACGAACGATCCGCACATTTTATAAGTACTTTAAGATAGTATTCGGTATCGGTGCGCGCTCCATGCAGCAGTTCCCTGCCCGCATCGCAACAGCGGGGCGCAACACAACAGCGGGGCAGTTCGGTCAATGACACCCTTCGAACTTCACACAAGTGCGAGCGCTCGCCAGAACATCCTCACCCGCGCCATCAGTAGCCAAGAGCAAGTAAGAGACTAAGTAAGTCGACGTTTGCGGGTACCGGTGAAGGATCGGGAGTCCGAGCACGACCACGCGGAAGACGAGAGCCGTGGTGGAAGGTCTCACGAAGCGCGACATACAACCCAAAAAGTGCACGGAGCGTGGTGCATAAAAGGAAGGCGCGGACAGTGTGTGCGAGGAGGGTGAGGAAGGCGGCGGTGAGGAGGTTGGTCAAAGCTGGCTCATCTGGCACGCCGACAAGGATATCGCATGGTTTTGCGCGGCCGTCGCTCCAAAAAAGTTTCACCTGCAGCATACCCGCCTACCCGGTACCGCGATGGCTAGCGCAAAGAAGCTTGGAGTGCGCGGGCATGGCGGCGTCATGGCCTCATGGGAGGCAGCGATGCTTGTGTAATCTGTATTTGTAGCGGTTGCAACAGCTATATGTATCTGCGGCTGCGGAAATATATGAAACACGCCTTTCGAGTACCTCGTTTCCGGCTGCAGAAGGACCTAAATGTACAGATTTACTGCACCTGTAGTATTTGTACGACTATCTGCGGGAACGGCTACGGATCTATATAAAACGAGGTCTCATAAAAATAGGACCTCGTTTTATTTATAGGACCTCGTTTTTATAGCACCTCGTTTTTATAGGACAGCGTTTTAACCCCTACTGATAGAAAGTGACCTCTATTTTACTTCATACATACAGGTATCTGCTCACGCGTGCCTCACAGTTTGGCCGGCGAGGAAGCACCACGACAGTCACATCACTCGCCGCGTGCTCAGAGGACTGCGCGCTCCTCTGCTGGCGCACTCTTCGCCCCTGCGAACCGTGGACGTCACAATGGTACGCACGCGGAGTAGCGCGCGAGCCCTCACGACTCCGCTTGATGATGGCGACGATGGAGCGCAAACAGGCGCCGTCCGTGCCACTCGTGTGGTGTCGACTGGCAGGGAGGCGAGGGTGAGCAATAAGGAAGCCTCGCGGTCCCGTGGTGCTGGCGAAGTGGAGATGAACAGTACTCGGGTGAAGAAGATCTTGCAGGTGGGACAAACGCCTCTGCTCATCCTTCCGCGTCGGCATATGGACGCTGATTTTGTTGTTCCGTCAAAGTAGAAGCAGAGGCCGGAGCGTGCCTCGTCCACCAAGCGTGCCTCGTCCGCCGCGCGCGCCTCACCTGCCGCTGCCGATCTTGTGCCGAGGCGTGGTAGGGGAGCTACCAATGGCAGGTTAAATAGCGATGCGCACGACAGTCGGGTGGGGCAGGTGCTGTTGACGGTGGAGGACGCGCTGCTGCGGGCGCAGCTTCTGTGTCGACCCAGTAAGCGCAACCGCGCACCATATGTCGGCGACATCCTCCTGCCCTGCGGCCGGGAGGCCATCGCACACTTTCCCAGTCTGGATCTTGGCGGAAAGTGTCTTCCTGGGCACACTGTCCTCGTCCGCCCCGCGAGAGACTCAAAGGTACCTAGGTGATAAGGTCCTTCGCAATAAATCCCTTAATTTTGTTTCGCCTTAATATTCCTGATATCTATTCCAAACGCTACTCTGGATATTGACAAGCAAGTTGATTTTCACAGCTTCGACATCTCACGGCATCGAATCATTTATTTCTCTTTAATGTAACAATCGACCCTTTCAATTATTGGCATCCATATCTCACCCTTCCCTCGGACGTCGGTCTCCATGAAGCTACAACGTTTGTCGTCAATGATACCAACTTTGATAGTCGTCCGATAAATCCCAACGGAAGCTGTTGGAAGATATGGATGACAATATCCGCCGATGCTGAAACTGCGTCCATGCCCCTCCACAACGACCGTTACCACAACCAAAAATGATAGTAAACGAGCTAGGGGAGAAATTAGCCATTTGTAAGCGTTTTGGACAAGCTTTACCGCTACAGCCGATAAGGAATGTTAATGGCGAGGGGAGATGTCTGGCGTGATTGGTGTGTTCCCCGCCGAAGTTAGTAGTTGACGTAGTAGTGTACCGAGCTTTTTAACGACCTGTACCCCATATGCGCTTATTGAAGCTTTCTGATTCCTTATTTCCGGCGTAGCAGCACACTCTCTCTCTCTCATATGAATGAAGAGAGCCTGCTAGGAGCGACTTAGATAAGCGGCGTAGCGCCGGCGTAGTTTATCCGCTGCTGCTGAAACCGTCGTTGCCGTTGCTCGCCCTCACGCCCCGCGGGCCCGTCAGGCTGCTGGCTGCTTTTCCATTTTCTTATTTGCCTGGTCGTGGTTGCCCCTGCGTTTTCTTGCGTGATAACCTTATCAATCACAGGGCTGCTGACACCGTCGTTGCCGTTGCTCGCCCTCACGCCCCGCGGGCTCGTCAGGCTGCTGGCTGCTTTTCCATTTTCTTATTTGCCTGGTCGTGGTTGCCCCTGCGTTCTCTTGCGTGATATCAATCACAGGGCTGTGCTGACACCGTCGTTGCTGTTGCTCGCCCTCACGCCCCGCGGGCTCGTCAGGCTGCTGGCTGCTTTTCCATTCTCTTTGCCATTCATCCGGTTTTATTTTCCACCGCTTATTTTTCTTAACACCTCATCTTTGGCGGGGGATGGATAAGGTATGTGTCGCAAAAAATAAAATAAATAAAAAAAATATGTTTCGCTTATTTTTCTTGCGTAATCAATCATAACAATATATTCGCTGATGAATGCGATTCTTCCGCACATGTAGTTTCGCAGTAGTTTCGGGGTTTCCTGCTCCACAGTAATTGTGAATATTTTCCGTGTGTGATACATAACACGTTCGCTTTACTGACGACAATTGTCTTGCCTTAAAAACATTTCAGCTGATGATGTAATTATGCCAGGGGCGGCTGGTGGGCCCGGGTGCGGTGTCCCCCAAGTATGGCACCCCCAAGTGCGAGTTCATCTGCCAGGCAGTGGAGTGTCGGGAGGCGGAGAACGAGCCGGACGGCTGCCTCGTCGGCGCGCACCCTCGCTTCGGGGAGCTCATCGCCGCGCGGCTGCTGCTGCCGGGGACCGGCTTCCTGCCGCTGTCGCCGAAACGCATCGCGAGTGTGAAACAGGCACGTGCGCCCGTTCTTTGCATTATTACCTGGCTTCAAATTGAGGTTTCGCAGCATGTGCCGGTTTCCATTATTGAGGATGTGAATTTGTGAGTAAGACGAACAATTATTCCAAAGTGCCCACAACAGAAATGTGTGTTAAATTAAATCTGCAAATAGGATTGTTTGTTTTGCGTCCGTGTGTGCGACTCTCCTTAATAGCTAATTGTAAATAAACTAAATCAAAATAAACTTTATTTGTGTACTGACTTCATTTAAACTGATATTGATTTCGAATATCCGCAGTCTTGTCTAAATGCAAAACATGAATTTGGGGAAGCAGAATATTTTAGTTGTATTTTGTCATCTACGGATCTCGCACGCACGCACGCACACACACAATCACACACACACACCCACACATACATACAATTACGCGCACACACAATCACACACACGCAATCACACACACACATACACACACACACACACACACACAAAATCGCAAACACACGATCACATGCACAATCACACACACACACACACACACACACACACACACACAATCAGACGCACACTCACACAATCGCACATACAATCACACACTCACACAATCACACGCACGCACACACACAAAAACAGACGCACACACACCCAATCATGCACACACAATCACACACACACACACACACACACACTCACACGCACGCACACACACACACACACACAATCGCAAACACAAACACACACATACAAACGCACACGCACAATCATACACACACATAATCACACACATACAATCACACGCACACCCACACAAGCACACACACACACGCACACACACCCAATCATACACACACATAATCACACCCACACAATCACACATACATACGCACACACACAATCATATACACACATACAATCACACGCACACTCACACAATCACACGCACACACACACAATCGCACACACGCATACACACACAAACACAATCGCACACACACACATACGCACACGCATACAATCACACCCACACACCCACACACACGCAAATACACACACAATCACACAGTCAAACACACAATCACACTCACTCAATCACACACACGCAAATACACACACAATCAAACACACACACACAACCACACATACATACACACACAATCGTACACACACAATCACACACGCACAATCACACACACGCAATCACACGCAGACAAACACAGTCACACACGCACACATACGCACATAAACACAGTCACACACACATAATCATACACGCAAATACACGCACACAACCACACACACACACGCACACACACACACGTAACGTCCGTCAGTGGCTGCACAACCACACACACACACATACACTTAATCACACACACACACACAATCGCACACACACACACACACACAACTCACAATCAAACACACAATCATATACACGCACAATCACACACACACACACAATCGCAGACACACACACACACACACACACACACAACTCACAATCAAACACACAATCATATACACGCACAATCACACACACACACAAATACGCACACACACAATCACACACACATGCACATGCACACAATCACACACACACACACACACACACACACGATCACACGCACACACACGCACACACACATACAATCACACGCACACACACACCATCACGCACACACACGCACATACAGTTACGCGCACACACAATCACAATCGCACACACACACATGCAACACACAATCACACACACATAATCACACACAGTCACACACACAATGACACACACACAGACACTCTCACCCACACACACACAAACAACAGCACAAAATCACATACACATGCACACATAAAAATCAACACGCAAACAATCACACACAGAATTACACAATCATACACACACTCCATCACACACACTTACGCACATACGCACAAACACACACACACACACACACGCGCGCGCGCACACCTCTTGTAGCAAATACATGTTATCTCTCTTGTATGCGGCGGGCTTTATTTTAGTGAAGCTTCATTTGACACTAGAACTGCAATCGTTCATTTGTCCAATTCCATTTTGGTGGCTCCGTCAACAGGAGGTGACTGGGGTTGCAGGGTGTAACATGCGGAGTGATTTCGTGGTATCCTTTGAGGACGGGTCAGCGATGGCAGTGGAGGTGAAGACTGTTGTGGACACGGACTTCGCACCTCACACCGCGCCGGTGTTGACGGCAGGTGAGCGAAAGAAGCGATGTGTGTACGTTGGCAATGGAGTGCCCTACCAACGCGCGGCCATCTTTCCATGGGGTACCCAAAAGCAACTGCTGGACCCGAACGACAAAAGCTCACCCAAGGCTCGTTACCTTCCATTATCATTACATGACAGCTTTTGTTATGAGTCGAACAACACACAATGAATGCCACTACCCTGTCTATACCCTACACGCAAGATCCTATATGAAATATAAATTGGAGGGCCGAGAGTCAATTCTCGGTAGAATTTTCAATCTTGGATGCTATTTTATTGCGTGTCGCGGATGGCTTTGTAGGTGGTGAGCACGCGGGCCATCAAGCATGTGCGGGAGCTGACACTTATCGCGAGTGGGCAACGCACCGACGAGGCATATCCGCAGCTGTCGGCGGCAGTGCTCTTCATTGTTGTGCGCGACGACGCCAAGCAGTTTCGTCCTAATCACGAGGCATGCCCACAATTTGCGGCGCACTTGAGTACGGCGAAGGAGGCGGGTGTCGTGATTGCCGCGTGTCAGGTTGCCTTTGAGTTGGACAGCCGGGCAATGTGCAACGTCCGGTACATGGGGACAGTGCCGATCGACTGGCGCTTTTGACGGGAGCGTGTAATTCTTAACGCATATTTAGCGACGGACAACGTCATCCACATTTGCCCTTTGTGATCATCTTTGCGACTGTCAGTCAAAATAAACATAGGGAAAAAAGCACGCAGTCTGTCTGTCTTTTCTCCGTGGTCCATGTAATTGTCGATTCAATTTACGAGCAAGTTTTAGTCTCCGATCGCTTTATTTTCCAGATAGGAGGGCTCAAAATAGATAGGAGGGCTCGTGTTGCAGATAGGAGGGCTCAAAATGTTTGCTCATTTTCTTTCACACACGCATATCTCCCAGAAAGTGCAAAAAAAAAAATCATTTGATTATAACTATCTGCATTTTATCTTTGCGGGGTGGAGCGAGGTAAGCTTTTTGATCATTCAAGTGGAAATTGCTGTTCTATCGAGACTGGTGTTGCTTTGACGGCGAAGTCGTTGAAGGTTTGCTTACGATGGAAGTTATTCCGCGTAACGACAATTTCTTCTGGAAGAAGTTGTTTCGGGTGAAAAGTAGTGAGACATATATTAGAATTTGCCAATAAAATGATGTAGAGCACAGTATGTCCTCGCATGACCCACTCACGAGCAAAGAGTCTTTGATTTCATTTCACTGTTATTGTTAATGAACAGAAACTACGTAACCTACAAAATATGCATACGTAAATCAGCTACGCAATAAGCGCGGCATCCTGTCCTCTCCATAGGCAATAATGTAGGCGACCATGCGTGTGGCACCTCCTTGTCAGCGAACCTATATCATAACACGATGTAGTGTATTGAGTCGGCATGTCAATTTAGTCAAAATACGCTTGAAAAAAATTAAAATATTTGAATGTGGGGAGAAGTCTGGTAGGATTGACGAGCACTCCGAATAAAGTGCGCTCTTTTGCATTGAGCAGTACGTGGTGGAGCAAAATGAAGGATGTAAGCTGTTGATTGCTACTTTGGCAAATCACGATGTCTATTGTGAGAACATGCTTTTCGTGCGATGTGCATGGCATTTATCTCCCTAGTCCCCATTCAGGGTTTCCCAGTTAACGATTCCATACAATGGTTCATTGTTAATGTTTCGAATGCCGTCCAGTAGTATATCTGCAATATTCAACCTAGATTATTGCTTCAATGTTTACCCAAGCAGGTGTGCTGAATCGGAAGCTACCGTCTTCGCGGAAGTGAAGAGTTATGTCTTGGGCAGCAACGTTAATCATGTGATTCTCACCAGTTGCCGCGTGAACGACGGGTGAGAAGGAAAATAAATGGGCGTAGTAAGTGCCCACATTTTTCCCGAAATGTGCATCATCACGAAAAGCGAGAAAAGCGTTTATGTGCTCGAATGAGAATAAAGCCATTATGCAGTGTGTGTGTGTGTGTGTGTGTGTGTGTGTGTGTGTGTGTGTGTGTGTGTGTGTGTGTGTGTGTGTGTATGTGTGTTTGAGTTTGTGTGTGTGTGTGTGTGTGTGTGTGTGTGTGTGCGTGTCTGTTTTGCGTGTGTGCGTGTGTTTGCGTGTGTGTCATAATTTGTTTGCTTGTTTGTTTGTTTGTTTGTTTGTTTGTTTGTTTGTTTGTTTGTTTGTTTGTTTGTTTGTTTGTTTGTTTGTTTGTTTGTTTGTTTGTTTGTTTGTTTGTTTGTTTGTTTGTTTGTTTGTTTGTTTGTTTGTTTGTTTGTTTGTTTGTTTGTTTGTTTGTTTGTTTGTTTGTTTGTTTGTTTGTTTGTTTGTTTGTTTGTTTCGGTAGATCAAGGCGACTGAGGCGAAATGCAATTACGACTGGAAAACACATTCCATTGCTTGGGTGTCGTCATTTCAACACTCCTGAGTGAAGTCCTAGGCGGCAAAAGCAGGAATAAGGCCCGTAGTAGACCACAACCGTAGCGCAATGACTTTGGTTTTTCCCCTCTTTTCTTCTTTTTGCTTGGTGGCCTCCCCTGCTTTTTCTTGTAAGAATTTTAAGATAATAATATGACCACATCTAAAAAAAAATCGCCTGGTACGTTAACGAGTACATGGTACCCGTACGACTATTCCCACTTATTCGTTCTGCGCGCTGACCTCGCGAGCGGTACGGGTATGCCCTTCACCGACTACATGCAGGTACAGGTACAGGTACAGGTACAGGTACAGGTACAGGTACAGGCCACGGGTCCCGCGTGCACGGGCCACGCCTCAGCGCCCCGCCCTCCGTCTACCACTCTACCCTACTGTCACTATCGGTGTCGTCGTTGCTGGCCCCTCAACAGCACAATACACACTGTGCGAACTGGAAGCAGTCGGTGAGGGCTTCAGGCAGGACTAGCACGCGTTCTTCACGCCACAGAAACACCTGCAGCTGCGGTCCTGCGCGCAAGGACATACGGAAACTGTACTTAACGCTTTAGTGCTCGAGGCTTCTGTGAAGCTCGGACGAAACATGTCGACCTCCTTCCACCGCAGCACAGCGGCCATCCTGGTCCTGTTGCTGATAGGAATTGCCGCTGCTTCGAGCGTCCGGCTAGGTGAGTATGTGATATTCTACCCCTCCACCTCAGTGTCAGTCCTTCTCTGCTGCGTCCCCCGACTTTACGGCTCGGGCCATGTCGCACAGGTTAAGGACGCCTTTTCGATTATATTCCCCTTTTGCCGCCGAGACTCGCCGTTTCGCCCTTCTCCTGTCGCTTTCGCAGCACATCATTTGCATTTCCCTCCGAATCCACACTACCAAGAATTGATTAATGTATCCTGCTGCCCTCGATGCGGTAGGTGGGATTGAGCGTGCCTCGGTGAGCGACGACCGCGTGCAAGAGGTGGCTGCGTACGCAGTGGAGCAGGTCACCTTCCCTCCTTCTCCCTCTCTCTCCTTTGCCCTCCTTCCCCTTACTACCCCAATTTCCTTCTTCCCTTTACAGTAGTACCGTTCATTGTTTGACCACCTGTGTACTGTGGCATCAACCTTACCGTGTAAGGTTCAGAGGTGTACTGTGAAAGTGGTGTGGTATGCGTATTATGGTCCCACCTCATGCTACCTTAATGTGCATATGATGAATCCATATGTCCCTGATGAACACCCACGTTTAGCAGCACTGGAGAATTGGCTTCGTGTGTTAACTATGCGATTCAGCTGTGTTACTGTGCTGATATGGGCATATTTGTGCTTGGGTTTGTGCAGCTGAACGAGCGCGGTGAGGCGTCCAACGGCGGTCTGCAGCTGTCCAGAATTGTGTCGGTGCGGAAGCAGTTGGTGGCTGGCACCCTCTACTTTCTCAATATTGAGGCCACTGATGGCGACAGTGACGAGGCTCGCACCTTTGAAGTGGCCATCTACGGTATCTACTGCCCTCCCCTTTTCCACGCAATCCAAATATTAGTCACACAATCTTGCTCCTCATCACACACACACACACACACACACACACACACTCACACACACACATACACACACACACACACACACACACACACACACACACACACACACACACACGCACAAACGTACGCGCGCGCATGCATGCACGAGACACGCGCATAAGCAATGACAAAAATGCAACGGACTTGCGCGCAGGCATTCACGCTCTCACACTTGCACCAACACAATGAACTGTGCGCACGATTAATGAATTTATAAATATCTTCATCTCTCTCTCTCTCTCTCTCTCTCTCTCTCTCTCTCTCTCTCTCGCTCTCTCTCTCTCTCTCTCTCTCACACACACACACACACACACGCACACATTCGCGCGTGCATCAGACCAGCCCTTTCCAACACTTCATGCATTTCGCTAAATGAATTACTTCCAGCGTTATCACTGACGAGTTTTCAGGTGCTTAAGGCTGTTCATGCTGCTGCAGAACCTTTTGGTGCGCACACCAATACTCTCAAACTCACCCACTACAAGGAAGCTGGCCCGGTGAGTTCCACTGGGCTGGTGTAACGCACTCTACCCCTCCACACCTTTTCAGCCATAGTCTCAGCTGAGGATATCATGTTGAGGGTTTGGATGTTAATATTGATATCATTGTTATTTTTTTTGGCTTAATGTGTTTTTTATCCTTCGCTTTTGTGTTACATTGTGCCTGGCAGCCAAAGAATGCGGAGTCGGTGGAGCCCGCAGAAATGCTCACCTCGGCGTTGGCTGTCGCCCAGCCGGTGGAAGTAAGCGATGAGTTGGCGGAGGGCGCGGCTTACGCCGTCGCGCAGCTGACACAGCAGTCCAACTCCCTCATTCCCTGGACGCTGAAGGAGGTGGTGGACGCGAAGCGCATCGCTGAGGGTGTGTACCAAGTTTCGCTGCGCGTCGTTCGTGGACAGGAGGAAAAGGTTTTCCAGGTGAATAGAATCCTGCTCTCCATCCCCACACCCCTGTCGCGCTCCCTCCTATCAATAGGTCTCTCTACCTTCCTCACACACACACACTCACACACACACACGGGTGCGCACACTCTGTCTTGTTTTTAAACACACGCACATACTCTGTCCCCCCATCCTCTCTCGCCCTCTCTTTCTTGGTCCCCTCTCCTCTGTCTCTCCGTCTCGCACACACGCACGCACACATACACACACATACACGCACACACACATACATACATACATACACACACACACACACACTCACACACACACATACACACAAATACACACACACATCTACACATATTCACACAATAACTACTCTGATCACTGGTACTGAAGAAACGTACAAGATGGATGCGGCGACTGGCGTTAGCTGTCATATTTGCGTTCTTTCTCTTAACACGTTTTCTTTGCTGATGAATCAGGTTAATCTGCGTCAGGCGTCCGAAGATTGGCTTGTGATGGGCAGCTTTGTCCCGGTCTCTGCGTGAAAGAGCCTTCACTCCGCAATCACACAATCTGTCAACCCAGAAAAAAAGAAGCAATATCGCTAGTTCCAACTCCATCTTTTCGCCTCCCACCTCTTTTTTGCTTCTGCATTGTACTAATCTTACTGTAACAAGTCGACTCCACCACCCAATGCAGTGCTTCGCAATTACGGCAGCAGCAATTCAAGTGATTTTGTTGTTACGCACGCCGAGGCATGAGGTGCTCATATCCCTCCGTGCATGCGCTCCATCAGCCGACGCTACGCGGGCCCAGTGTGCTAGTAGCATCTGCTTTGGAGGCGAAGAGCTGCGGAGCCAGGGCCACCAGCCACGCGGGCTCCACCAGGGCCGCGCGCTTTAGCACGCACCTGTTAAACCACGCAACCCCTTTAAGCTCTGTACCAATACAAACATGTTATCGGTATGTCCGATCTAGATATGCACTAATCATATCTAGAATAGCTTACAATAGCTATCTGCAACTAATAACTATAAGGTATTACTTACAACAGCACTAGCTCCCGAAACTCCACTCAGAGGGCTTCCTGGCGCAGATCGGAGATGGAGGTTGACATGGTTGAGTGCAAACATGTTTTCATTTATGTGCCGCTACGCGGAAATACAGCCACACATTTGCCAGAATTACAATCCATCGCCACCTCGAGGTGACCCGCAAGGCAGTGAGGTTAATGTGCCTGAAGCCGAACTAAAACCTTTACATTTCACCTCCTGTCGCGGATCATCATTATTGTATTGTGCTCCCGTGAGACGAGAATTCCGTGGGATGGTGAGATGACATACAGAACGGCTGCGGCAGCGGTAGGATTTGTCGGGGTTGCACATATGGGTCGTTCGAAAGCGAGAGGAGGTCTGTGTGTCCACAGCGGGCGAACACAACCGTTCGAGCGGAGGAACATGAGCATGCAGGTCGGTGATTGACCGCGCGAGGGTGTCGGCGAACCTAAGCATTCATTCCACTCCCTCCGAGAGCACTTGACAATGGATTTATAATGTGCGTTTTGAAGTAAACATTGGACGTGAAGGGTGTGCATTTCTTCATTTGTAATGTCTATTTATGAAAGGGGTCACATGTGACGCCTTACAAGTAACGCTTTTTATTTATGCGTTCATTGGCAGAACGTTAGAAACACGTCGTTTACAAGACAATCTTAAACCCAGTGCAACATATTCTGTTAAAATCGGTGCTTATCTAGCAAAGCACTCACGTTCGGAACATGACGTGGTCGGGGGGCTCCATTTACTTCAACCTCGGCGCACCGTCATTCTTGCAATTCTCGCCATGCGCGCAGAATTCTGCCTGTGCGACGTTCCATGCGGCAAAAAATGTGGCACTGGCGATCTCATTCGATGTTCCGAGTTACCCAAGGGAGGTATAGATCAGGGTTTTAAATATTAGGGTCTGTCCTAATGTTATTATTGCCCTCCATTTAGAATTATGATGCCAAACAAGCATGCATATGAACATAATGTGTGCCATATGCATATGTCGGGGTCAAGATCGGCCGATTTGTTGGACATTATCATGTATTGGCAGATCCCCAACACAAAAAATGTAAGAGGTCCCATGAGACCCCTCACGATGCCCCCCCCTCACCGAGCATGCGAGAACGACTAAATTTGGCCGCATGCCATACTTTTATGTTGTCCTGATAGTAACCATGGTAGCCATCCATTTCTGCGCAATTTCCGTAATCTCACCCCCAAAACCATCATTTTCCAGCCACTCGGGCAGCTTGCATGTCACTCGCATGCCATCCAAACTTTTTGTAACCGGTCTGCGCCTTTTGACATGGTCGCAACTAGCCTAGAGGAGCAACATATGCTTGAATGAATTAATTATCAGCTTATTTGCGTGTGCCTGTAGTACATGGTGGGGCAAATCGAATGGGAGAGGCCACCGGTGACCCCCTCCACGCGCAAATAGACAATAATTCACGCGTGGGTATTATGAGCGCCGAATTGCCTACCAGTAACTGCAACCACATACATGCGCGAAAAAGTAAAGTGCTTGCAGACTGTGGACAGCAACTGAGTTGGAGTTTGTAACTACGACACGATAGAAAAATTAAAACAAGCAAATGAGCGCGTAAGGTTTCGAGGCTTCGATGATGGCATGTATGTTTCGAACGCAGTGTAAATTAGCTGTGGACCATCAGCATAAACCTTGTGAGCGTGTGTGAGGCCCTCGGGTTTCGGGTTCTGCTTGTCTAATGAATTGCAAGGCGATTTTGCACTAAACAATTAACCTTCATTCGTCGCACCTCTGCTGTTTGCAGCCGGAGCGTGCGACCCCGGCCCCTCACGCCCGATGCGCTGCCTGTGCTTAGGGGGATGGGCGATACCTGCGTTTCCCGATAGACGTTGGCAGTCAAGACTGCTTGCAGCAGGACTTGCATGAGAGACAGAAGTGCATTTCACGGGAGGTGAGACGAGCTTGGCCACGAGGCGATATGCATTCGAGTGGCGTAAAGATAATAACATAGCTGGTATAATACAATACTTTCTCGGATACTTTACTGAGCTATCAATCGAAGCAGCGACACAACTGTTGCTCTGCACTTCCGCGGAATCAATTGAGACCACAATAGCAAAGACTTAAAACAGAGTTTATCAAATTCCTAGGGGGGCAGCTGCGAGTAGCAGCGCGACGGGCACCACAGCCCAGGTCGTCATTCCGACCGTGACGGCGGACGAGTCATCAGCTGGGGTAGGCTCGGGCGTTGCATCATCTTGAGTAGGCGCGGGCGTGGGACTCGCTGGAGTGGGCGCGGGCGTGGGACTCGCTGGAGTGGGCGCGGGCGTGGGACTCGCTGGAGTGGGTGCGGGCGTGGGATTCGCTGGAGTGGGTGCGGGCGTGGGACTCGCTGTAGGTTCGGGCGTAGTATTCGCCGGAGGTTCGGGGGGGATCATCATTTTGTTCACGACGTGCACCACGCCTGGAGAGGAAGGCGGACGTCAGTCAGATCGATACTCGGGACGGGCAGGAGATGAAAGACAAGGAGACAGCAGTAATCTCATAGGGCGAGTTTCTGAAATGGGGTGGCGAAACAAGAGCGAGGGGAGGCTTACCGTTGGTGGCAATGATATCAGGAGTCACGATGTTGCCGGGGGTCAGGATTGAGAGGTCGTCACTGTCTCCGTTGAGGACGAAAGGCAGCGTCATGTCACCCAAGGTGGCGATGTCAGTAGTGGCCGTCAGATTGGAACTCAACACAACCCCAGTGGTAACATGGTACTGCAGGTACTTCGCCAGGTTCTCGCTGGCCAGGAGCTCGGCTCTAGTCAAACCCGTCGCATTCAGTGTGAACTCGGCGCCCTCGTTGGTTGGCGCAAAGACGGTCAGAGGGCCCGGGGCAGCCAGGGCCTCCGCAAGGCCAGCAGCTTGCACAGCGTCAAGTAGGGTGGACAGGTCGGGCATGCCAACCACCATATCGGTTATGGTCATTGTCGGCGGGATGAGGACGCGGTCGATGAGATGAACAATTCCGTTGGTTGCCATTATGTCCTTGCGAGTGACGGTCGCCTTGGGGGACGCCGCGTGGGCAATCCTCACGCTATCGGGAGTAATCGCGAAACCTATTTGAGTGCCATTGCTCCTGGTCGCCACCATCATACCGTTCTCGAGGGCGTTTGAGAGGACGATCTGGAAAATGATGTAGGCAACATCAGTGTCGCCGACCAAAAACCACGACAATCACAATACATTCCGTCCCGAGACAGCCACATCGTAATCTCCAATGAGTTGTTGATGTGAACAAAGTACACCATGCCCTCACCCCATCGACGACGTGGTAGAGAATGACGTCCGACAGGGAAGTAGGCAGTTCGGCTTGAAGTTCGGCGAATGCTGCGTTGCTGGGGGCGAACACAGTAAAAGGGCCGTCCCCGGACAAAGTCGAAACCAGGCCGGCTTCAATAACCTTGCCAACGAGCTCATTTAGTCCTTCGACCGTCGCTAGCTCAGCCAGGCTCTGGTCTGGGAATTTCAGCACTGTGTCAATGACGTGAACGACGCCATTGCTCGCTTGAATGTCAGCCTGGGTGACGGTCGCCTTTGGGGTTGTTCCGTGGACAATCTTCACACCATCCGTGGTGTCAAACCCGACGCTCAGACCCCCAAGTGTCGCGACAACAGCGCCATTGGCAATGTCACCGGACTCGACCTATAAAAACAAGCGGCTCTCAGCACATTTAAGTGGACTGTCACTTACATCGACATCGCGGATACGGCCATATGGGAGTGGCGGCTAAGCGGCTTACCTTGCTGCCCAGCACGTGGTAGTTGAGGTATGTGGTAAGCAGCGCCGTATTGTTCAATAGCGCCCCAACCGTCAGTTCATCATTAGCCTCGAGGAAGTCCCCGAATGCGGTGTTGGTTGGTGCAAAAACGGTAAAATTGCCTTCGCCAGAGAAAGTGTCGACTAGCCCGGCTGCTTCCAGCGCTGCTACGAGAGTGGAGAATTCGTCTTCGTTACCGGCAAGTAGTTGCGCAATTGTCTGCTGCTGACATGCGCCGCACTGGGCAAACCCCAGGAGCACGAGACAGACCGCCCACGCGACATCCGCGCTCTTCATATTGCTATGCGTGTGCCAGCTTTTCTTACACACGCGTGTTGGGACGAACGGAAAGGGATTCGCAGCGTCTTGAGCAGTGCTAGACAATTCGCCGCTTGCGTTGCTACAGGTGTTATGGGTCGAGCGAGCTGACGACATGTCGGCGTTGCCCAACAACCGCAGCAGCGGGCAATGTATCACGCGGACACGCGGGACGGACGGAGATGCCGCGGTACATGTGCTCGTCAGGGTGAGCTGCCACGTCAGGAACGACCAATCATGGCAGAGCGATACACATGATACATGCAGCGCGATTTTTAAAAAAATAAGAAGAAGAAGGTACGGGACATGTCGTACCGGGTAGCAGGTGTACTTCGGGGACGACTAAGACGTACATGTACGTAGGGTACACGCGTAACAGGTAGGGTACACGCGTAACAGGTAGGGTACACGTGAAACAGGTAGGGTACACGTGAAACAGGTAGGGTACACGTGAAACAGGTAGGGTACAGTTAACTACATTGTGGCTTAAGTCTCAGGCCGCACCGATAATTATAATTAATTAACTCTTACGAAGACAGCGGTGGAGACCACCAGCAAGAAATCAAGGAGGGGCAAAGAGGACGCCGACTAAGCCCGCGGTGCACCAGGAGCTGGAGCAACTTGAGCAACAGCAGCTGCGCTACCCTCTTGCAAAGAAAGCGTCACGAGAGGAAGATAGGAACCCATCGTGCCATGTGTGACGAGCCACATAGAGACGTTGCATGAACATCACGACGCACGCCACCAAGAAAACGACGGAACACAAGCAGAGTAACGACAAAGCAATTCCTCCATGCGGGCGTAGCTTTGAAAACCGCAGAGAGTGAGAGTCTGCCGCACTGAATGAAGGTTGGGAAACGTCGAACAGCCACCAAAAATGCGCAAGCGACGGAATCGCCGCCGAAATCCATCTTTCCATTGCCGATAGATGGTGGCAAGGTTGAGGGAAGAAGCATGCCTTACTGGTAGACATGGGCCCAGCATCTGTGTACACACATTTACACATATATACACATACGCAACGAATTGTGAACACATGCTTGTCTTGTGACGAGTTGCCTTGTCTTTGTCGCTGCATGACCGAGCCCTTCCCCCCCCCCGCCCAACTCCGTATCTCACACTTCCCACCTCCCCGCTCCTTCTGCATTGCACCACGGCGTTGCCAACAGGAGGTGGATGGACGCGGACGTCGCGGTTAAACGGAGTTGGTCATTAAGCGCACGCCAGATGATATCTCTCAAGAGTACGCGCTCCATCAGCCGGCGCCACCTGGGCCCAGTGTGCTAGTGAGGTCTGCTTTGGAGGCGAAGAACTGTGGCGCCATCTCCACCAGCCACGCGGGCTCCACCACTGCCGCGCAGCGCGCGTACTGCTTCGTGGTGCGCACCAGCTCGTTGAACACCACGCAGGGGGGCTTGCTGGCGCAGAGGACGGAGGAGGGATGCAGGTGGACGACCTGACTGGTGGCAAACAGACTGTAGGTGCCGTCCGGCTGTCGTCGCGCCGCGTGTGGGAAGAGCCCCGACACGAGGCAGCGGCGCAGCGAGGTGGTGTCCTCACCGCAACTGGTGAGAGGGATTTCCAGGTCCGAGAGGTAGCCCTTCAACTGTGTGGGCAAGTTCGCGAAAGCAGTGAGGCAAGTGTGTCAGAGGCGAGAGAAGGCGGCAAGAGTACATTGTCGTGAATCATGCCATAATATAATACAAAAATAATACAAAATGGGGGCGGTGTAAAATGATAGACCACAAATTGGATTCAAAATTTGATCGGTGAAATCCTGTTCCAAGAGGGCTCTGGGAATTCGTGGTGCTGCTTCATATGAATCGTGCTGCGGCGGGCCTTGTGGTGGACAAACCAAAAGAGCAGCCTCGCATGTTGGTGATGGGCTTTAGGGCGACTTCGAATAAAACTCAAAACCTCAATAATGAAGGCAGTAAGGGGTACAGCAGTGCTGATTGCTGCTCTACTACATCTATTTGGTATAACATGTCCGCACACGAGTCTGTCTGTCTGTCCCATATCACCAGCTAGGTTGGATGAGGTTTCACTAATGCGACATCATGGTTTGTGAAATAGAGGTGGATGAAGTACTCTCAACTTTAGCAACAAATATCGTACGATTACTACGGGCTTGGGGAGGGACTTAGTCTTAACTGCTGCGCATCGCATAGAGGAGAACATTAGCATTAT